>JAYKAV010003010.1:1404341-1665133 GCA_035582835.1 Phoebastria nigripes | reverse complement strand
GGACATGCCTTCCAGCCCCTTCACCAGCTTTGTTGCCCTCCTCTGGACACATTCAAGGACCTTAACATCCTTTTGAAATTGTGGGGCCCAACTGTGTTCCCCCACAGTAAGGGAATGCAATTAGTACGGCTATAGCGACTTAGTTTGGGATGTGCTACTTCAGCATGCATTTGCCTTGTGGRGCCCTTTGCAAAGAGGAAAGCATGGTCTGAAAAAGTGCTGGCTACCAGTTCGTAACTCAAAGCCTAGGTTTTAGCTTACAAACTCCATGTCGTTTGAAATCCTTGCTCCTTAAAGACTGTCTTCTTCCTAACAGCCCTCTGGACAGGGGGCACTCCTGGCAAGGGAGTTCGTCTCCAGCCTCACTCTGCCTGCTGATCCACCAGATCCACGTTTGGGCACATGCAAGGGCCTGTCTCATCACACTGAGCTTGCATCAAAATGTTGAGATTCTTTAACTGAATAGGCATGGTCTAGCAGCTTTCTGCACACATTGCACCAGTTTTGCAAACTAATTACCATGTGTGTGCTAGAGGACTGTTTTTCATAGTTTCTTTTATTAATTAAAAAAAAAGAAGCTTCTTTGTATCTGAATAACGTCATCAGTAATTTCATCACACTGACATTCTCAGGTGGTTTCATGTGGATGTATAAAAAGCAAAAATCTTCAGTCTTTCTTTGCAGCTATCTTACAGGCGTGTAGGGACTCTTCAAGAGAGGCAGTTGCCTTTTGGTGTCGGATGGCCACCTGGCCAGCCAACTCCTTACCCACATCAGCATGATCGGCAACAACCTTCCGCTTCACTAAATGTCTGCAGAATTCATTTAAAAACTCAGTGACCTGTATTCACACTCCTGGAGGGTAAAGCTTGTCCCCACAGACAGCAGTGCCACGAACTGCATCGCACTGACCCACCAGTGTTTCGTCTCCTGTAGCTTTCCAAGGAAACTTCCAAAATGGAAGCTCAGTTCATGCCAGCTGTGGTTATTTCCTTTCCTAGGAGGAGACATCCAATTCTGAAGTRTCTAGACTGACACCACCAGCTTCCTGTTGAGAGCCCGCCCACACAGTGCATCTGTTGCTCACCCGCACGGTGGAGGGTTGGATCTGCTGGTCGTGACTGTGTGGAGCTGGACTCCAGCAGGCTACCGATGGGTGAAAGCCTCATTAACACATCTCTCAGGCTCCACCCTTCATGCTTTGATGCCATCAAATGTAGGAAACAGCCAAGTTCGTGGTCAGGTCTTTTGAATTTAGATTGCAGAAAACCATAGTTCAAGAAATGTAAGTTTCCTTGTCCACATCATATTCTGGATTTCATGGCATTCATGAGCCAGAAAAAGCTGTATCTCATGGTATATTTCTACAGCCCCCATACTCCCTACTGGTTGAAGCTCTGACAGAAGAGATGGTCCCTACATCAATAAAGCATGCAGAAAAACTGCAGAGTAGAAATAGGTAACACAACATCAGGTGGAGCACCATGAGTTTCTGCTCCAGTTTGGAAACATCAGAGTAGGCAAATGTTCCTGGAGGCGTGAGCAGATCACAGGGTGACTATAAGCCATGAATGTGATACAGGCAAATGCATTCTTGTGTGTCAGGCAAGATATTTCCGTAGGAAAGGCAAGCATTGTGCGAAGCCGTGGTGAGAACTCACCTGTACCACTATGGACAGTTCTCATTCCTCAGGTTCAAGAAAGATAAATTCTGTCTAGGATGAAGGCAAACAAAGAGTAAGCAGTTGATTAGGGACATGGAGGGCCTACGGAAGAAGACAACGACTCGAAGGAGCAAGACAAAGGCTGAGAAGGCTGCCATCACTTTCAAGAAAGGTATTGAGGATGAAGGCCAAAGGAGGAAAAGAGCTATGGAAGTGCAAGGAAAAATATGGTAAAGAACACTTAAGGACAATTCAGGACTTCTTTCTGAGAAGAYGACCTCACCATAAACAGCATGCTCTCTAATCTCTGCAAAGTTCATGCAGAGGGAACCAAACCCCTTTCTTTCACCTCTGGCATCACCACAACCAAATGAATGTATATGGTATAAATGCCCTTATTTACATAGTCTGAATGTACATACTAGTTTTGGCACCAGAGTACAAAATGACAAGAATAGTACCTTCCTTACTCTTTCAGTACTCAAAATACTAAATCCTAAAGGAAAAAGAGATTTGCTAGGGTTTTAGATAAGATCTGAACATCTTCCCACAAAGTGAGGTAGGCAAATAGGATGGAGGGCTATAGGCTGTTCAGGAGGGATAGGCAGAGCAGGAGAGGTGGAGGAGTTGCACTGTATGTAAGGGAGAGTTTTGACTGTATAGCCCTTACAGTTAGGGATGATGTGGTTGAGAGCCACTGGGTGAGAATTAGGGGGATGGAAGGCAAGCAGATATCCTGGTGGGATCTTAAGGATCGGGGTTTACTGGACCAATCATTAAATTCATTTGACTCAAGAATGTACCTGTATGATTTGTTTAATCTCTGTGGCATGCACAATGAACAACATGGTGAACTACATTCTTCCTGACTTTATATGGTTCAACTCATAAAAGCTCTGGATAAAACTCTACATTATCATCGTTAGTCTTTACTGCAGTAGTCTTGAAATCTCCCATATATGTGATATTGTTCATTCTGTCTAGGCAGGCAATGTGGTGACAGGAGAGATGGTAGAAGAACTTATTCTTTCCGGAGCAGATATTATTAAAGTGGGTATTGGACCAGGTAAGTCAAATCCAGTCAAATAAGGGTGACTTATGGTGACGTTGGTGGGGGAGTTGTCCAGATGGAATCAGTGTATAATGCTGTTTGCTTGCCCATTAGGATGCCTAGACCCACTTAGGTCAATAAAGTAATAGTGCCCTTGCACGTAGTATATTTAAGAAATACATGGGCAGGGTGCTAGTGTTTCATACTGCAAAGTGTTACATATTCCATCTTCTGGCAGTGAAGATGACTATTATTGGAAGCACTGAGTTGCCTGAGTTGCTGACATTATCAGTGATAATATGTGTTGTGTTTAGGAACACTTTTTCTAGCCAGTTGAAAAGAGGCTGAGTCATCCCAGCTCAAAAGGATACTGTGTTCAGGAATTTCCTTGTTCTATCAAGGAAAGATAGGTTTCTAAATAGCTTTATGATTTGTGTTCCGAGGTTGCCCATCTTGTCAGTATCTTCAAAGATGAAATGGCATTAATTAAGTGTGAAGTATGGATAACATCGCCTCTACCTGTTACTATTGCCTGGGAGCTATAATAGTTACATCAATGCACTTACACGTTACCTATAACAGTAACATTCCCATGGATAAATGGGAGGACCCTAATCTTCTTACAGTGTTTCTCCTACCTTCCCTTCCCTTCCCTAATATTGTTGTCTGGCATATACTGCCATATTGTCTTTCCTTTTTTCTTTCCCTCCCTTGTGCATTTGTTCATGTGCTCCTTCCTCGTGCTATTTTCTTCATAGACTGCAGCTGGGGTCACCATGTGTGGGCTAGATTTTAAATTGGCTAACGCAAGTGCCACTGACAGTATAGCTGTGATCAGCCAGGGCAGTGCAGGCAGACTCTACAGTGGCAAATAGTTATGGTTCATGAATGGATAATTTGAACAGAGCAAATGATGTAATAAAGGTTGCAGTTGTGCCCAGGAAGACAGCAAACAACAATAAATACTGCAAAATACRTGAAGAATAAACAACAGAGGTGTCGTGGTGCAATTGTCACACGCAAGTTCAGATAAAAAAGAAGAAATATTATAGTTTGTAGCCTCAAAGTGGAAATAGTTAGGAGTAAATGATGTGTAGCCCTCTCTGGAGATCTTCCTGATCTGTACAAGTTGACCACCCAAAACCACAAGTCACAAATGTTCCTCACAGAAGATCAGATCTTGAGRCTCTTTTCCAGATAATGGTCCATCCTGGGGAAAATGGCAATGATTCATTATAAAGCATTACATATATATAAGTATATACCTCCCTGTGGAGATTATTTTAAAACTAATTTTCTTCCTACTTTGCAGAAATACTTCTCAGTGTTTTCACCTTGTCAGTTCTTTGAAAGATCTTTGGAAACTTTTACTTTATTGGTAACTTGAGTATACCTGGATATCARCTGGGTGAAGGGATCCAGATTTCACTGCATTTGGTTTAGAATCTGTTTTGAAATTCTTGTTATCATGCAGACCTTTATGGTCTGTATCCTAAATTATAAGACCTGGACTGGCAAAAGGCAGTCCTCATTTTGACTCTTAATTTGAGGAGAAAAATAGAGAAGGTATTCCAAAAGATCTATAGCCACATTACCATGTTGAACTATAATTGAAGTGGGTTTTTTATATATATGTATATACCTTTATTTTTATATTACACATATATACATGCACCATGTATATGTGTAAATAATACAGTTTAGTAATCAGATATAATTAGTATATTTCCTGTAATATTGCACTATACAGCTTTCTGATGATAACTTATCTCACTTTTTAAATGCTGTGTGTTGATTTTCTTATATTCCCAACTATTGTGATCAACCAAATATTTCTGCTTTAAGAATTAGGCAAAAGATGGGTTTCTCTCCCTTGTGGAAAATCTCCACAAAAAAGAAAATAAAAGCACAGATTTTCCCTGAGAACTATTTTTAAAAACATATGTAGAAAAGAGATAGAAATATTTATTGGAAGAAATATTCAGGTATTAAATGCTGCTGCTGAGTCTCATGGGTTGTGACTCTGGTCCTTTCGTCCCGCTTCCCTTCAGGCACCTCAGTCAGATTTGCTTTCTCATGATGCAGTAATTCCCTCACCGGGAAGCATTACTGATGAGACCTGAACTGGGAATTGTGGCCCTGGAGAAGAAAGGGGGGGATATTAGTCACCTCAATTACAGCTCCCATGAAGTGATGTGATAGCATTTCAAAACTCAAGTTCCTATGCGTTCCTTTTATCCATGAGAAGCCAACATTGGCAATAGAGACTTCTTGAGGGGAAAAATAATACAGATAGAAACACATTTTTTCCACAAGAAAAAGAAAACAAGCTGTATGTTTTCTGTCAGCCTAATGGGCTATGTTTTTTTCCTCTCATTCTCTTGTCTAGGTTCTGTGTGTACCACTCGGATTAAGACGGGGGTGGGCTATCCACAGCTAAGTGCTGTTATTGAGTGTGCAGACTCAGCACATGGCTTGAAAGGACATATCATCTCTGTAAGTAAATATCATCTACTCTCAGATTCCCACTGTCCAAATCGTTGTGGAATAGGAGAATCAAACAGTCCAGTACCCTGCATGTTAAAGGCTATCCTTCTGTCATCTCCAGTTGACCCCTATACTAGTTCCTAGGGTAGTCAGTGGAGATGTAAATTTAAAGAAACCAACTCCCTCTAATGTTTAAAAAGACTTGGGCACCTCACTCCTTTTTGTGCCTTTGGAAAGCTGCTTCTTGCTCCCTGAATGGAGTAAGCTGTTACATGAACAGAATAGGAAGCTTGATAGTGTTTTCACATTGAAGCAAACATTAATTCCTATGAAAGATTTCTGAAAAATGAGTGAAATGTAAACATGGCTTTCCCCAGAGAGTGGGATGAGGGACAGGCAGACAGTAGAGGGGAGTACAAGGTAAAATGATATGAGCCCATCTGTGCCCTAGTAGCTGGATTGATTCAGATAGCATCCTCACAGAGCTCTCTGTGCAGGGACGGGAGTGTTTCAGCAGTGGCTCTGTTGAGCGCAGCTGGCACGTGAGCTACTTATGTTCTCACAAAGCTCTGGGGAATAATGAGCCTGTGGAGAAAACAGAGCATGTATCTGTACTGCCTGCTAATGGCAGCTTCCAGTCTACCAGCAAGACAGATGGTATGACAGATTCACCTCATAGAAAAAGTAAATCTGTAAGAGTGGCCTCAGACTGAGCTAGACTGCAGCCTACATCACCCAAAGGTCCTGTGTGCTTAGGCATGCCCAACCAGTCAGCGTGCCCCTGACTGTGTCAGGCTTGCACAGTCTCTGCAGGCTGTCTGTGAGGCAGCTGGTAATCAGGAAGGCATAGGGGCCAACCAGTGTGCTGTGCTCACAGGTACCCTCACAGCCAACAGTCTCCCTCTGTGGCCCTAGAAGAGCCCACACGCTGAATTTTAGATCTACTGCCAAGTGAAATCACTGGAAGGCCCTGATTTGTTCAACCCAGTTGTGACTAGTATCCATGTGAGGAAAGGGGTGTGTTGTGTTGTTGAGGAAGGAGGGAAGAGGTGAACAAACTGACTGTGGAAGGGCAAAGGGCTTGACTGTATTTCTTGGAGCTGTGGGTATAATGGAGCAGGAAAACAAGTATGTGTTACAGTCGTGCATGCTCTTTATTGTTCTCTTGCTCTTTATTGTTAATACATATGTATTCCCTCCTCTCCATGGCTCCCCTATATGAATTTTGCAGAAAAAAAGAAAAGCAGTCTGTGATTTTATGACTTGGGCAGTGTTACAAATGTTTATGTCTATAGCAGACAGCAGAACATGTGTGCAATAGAGCATGAAAGACTGACTCATTACTATGAAGGCTGGATAACTATAGGTGTCATCCTAGCAGTGGTGCTCAGAGACCCATCCTAGTTTTGCAATAATCATTTTCTGCTAGCAACCCTCAGAAGAACATTATTATCCTGATTTTACAAGAAAACAGGGAGTGTGTATTTAGACTGTTGAAAAATGAGACGGTTCTGTACTATTCCCCCTCTCCTTTCCTGCTTTGGGGATGGATCAGTTCCTAACCTGCTTAGGTCATGTTGTCTTCAGTGAACCCACACCTATCAACCCCCTGGCATTACAGGGGGAGTATAGGAGGGCAATTTAATACCTGTCTGCTCTAACATCTGGGCCAAGAGAATTACCTTCAGCTGTAACTGGGGTCTCTAACACCACTGCAACTCAACTGTGTCACCCAAGCTAAGGAGACTAAAGCAAGGGTGAGGATATTATGCCTGAATTCTGCAGCATTCAGAGAGGTATTGGTGTGTTTAGTGGGGAAAGAAAAGGCTGGACAGCATGGTCATTGCCAGAGCTCTGGCAAGAGTATCACAAAAGAGAGGTATCCTCCTGAGGCAAAAACACCATATGGGAGCAAGCCATTGGGTCTAGTGGCAACAAGTATACATGGCATCCCTCAAAATGTCTCACTACTGTCATAATGTAGATTCAGGAAGGGGCATACCCTGCCTGAGCCAAAGGAGACCTCTACAGGCAGCGTATTACCACAGCTATCTACGTCAATTCGGCAGGAGAAAATACATCCAGCAGTTTTTTGTTATATTGATATGGAAGTAGCAGGAAGGATGTGAGAAGATTCAAAGCCTACCAAATATCTTCATGTAGATTATAGCTGATGGTGTGATATGGGTTAGTCCCTTGGGGTGCTTTCTTGCGTCCACTTCTGTCTTGTCCAGTACCTTCATCGAATTGCTCCTCTTTCTTGTTACATTGGCTCAGCTTACATATGAAGGGAAAGAAGWCCCACTCATGGAATGAGAAAGTGACGGTGCTGAGCACAGTACGGGTACTGCAAGGAACACAGCACACTTGAAGCCCGTTCTGCAGTAGCTCTGCTAGGATGGCAGCACAAACTGGGATTTTAAATGTTTGTATTGCTGAAGTGATCAGGTRTGATTTTTGGAGCTGATATGTTGACAAAGAAGGTGACAATTTTTAGGCAAACTTGATAGTCCAAGTGAATGCCTGGTGTCTCTCTAGAGTCACTTACACAGAGAAGGGGGAGGTGAAATTGCACCGGTTATTTTCCTCATGCTAAATTATCTTTAAGACTCAAAGCTCACCTCAGAAATTAATCTTTCATAGCTCACTGAAAGAAGAGAGGAAACCCTGTCTAAGATACAGGCACTGTTTCTGTCCCGTGCTATTTGTCTGGGAGCCAATAGTCTCAATTTTCATTCTCGCTAATCCATTGGCCTTGAGAAAGTGCAGTAGTGAGTTACAGTGGAGGGGCCATTTAGCAGGAGAGCTCCTTCAGAAGCGCCCTACTTGAGATAAGGTTTCTGTTTCTTGTAGGTCAGAGAACTACTCTGCTGGATAGAGAGGCAGTCACGTATTCTAGTAAGCCAGCAATGTGGGGAATGGAAAGCAGCCTTGCATGTGTCCTCTCTCATTTGGCTATCATTTGATAGAGATCCCTATTTCCCCTTCACCCTGCCTGGGTGATGGGCCACCAGCGTTCAGTGAAAAGGATGACTAAGGGGTTCTTCACCCAGCTACTGCCATACCATCTCTTCCTCCACACAGAACACTTTCCACACAGAAGTATGCCCAGCATATGTAGTTCAGAATAAAGCACCATATGTATTGTTTCTACTGCTGTATATGCCACATACTTTATATATCTTCTGCATAATAAATAGCTATCTGTTTGCTGATACTGTAGAAAGGGCTGGTTATACAGTTTATTATAAAGGTTGCTTGAAACATATAAATCACAGTTATAAACTTATTATAAGTTGCATATAATATTAAATATTCAACCAGTTCATACTGGTTTTCCATACTGTATTTCTTTTCCTCAGGGTAAATTTTGTTGTTGTAAAATGGTTTATCTGTTTGGAGAACCAGTCTGGGGAAAATAACACTATTTTAGCCACGTTAAAATAATTCYGTTGACTGGAAAGCTGTTTTCCCCTCTCCTTCAGTTTAGCACCCACTTGCCCTCTACAGGCCCCACGGCCACCCTTTCCAGTAGGCTTACTTCAGAATAATGCCAGTTCTCCTGACTTCACAGGGGGATTTGTACAGATACATTTCCCCAGGGCTCTGAGGTAGAGGTTCAGCCTGCAACAAGCTCCGTGACTGACGCCCAGCAGTTCTACRAGTCATATTGAGTCCAGAGCCAGGCCGCTGTTGGGACGAGCTGAACTACAAGGGGAAGCTTCCCAGACAATGCAGCAGAAGCACAGTCTTATTTTCTAAATGGAGCGCTTGATTTTTCACATGGAATGAAGTGGTTTAATGCATATAGCTTTATTACATAGTATCTTCTGGCATAACTGCTTAGTATGTTCCCTCTTTGTTTCCCCTTTCTGTGAATCATTAAATTTATCTGCTTATGTGAAGTAAGTGGAGACATCTACAGATAAAGAGGTGCTGTGAATCACCATCATCATCAGTTCCTTTTATCTTAAATGGTAACTCATGAGCTTTTGGGAAAGTCTCTTAATCTGCTCAGCATTTTGTAATTTAGTGACATTCAAAGTGATATTTTTTGAAGCCGATCATTAATGATTACACACTAAGGCCCCCATCCCTATGGTACTTCCGAAAGCATAAAGCCTCCATCACTGCCACTACTGGGTTAATTATAAAAGTCAGACACTGAGCCACCCAACAAGAACAGACTGAAACCCATCTACCAGAGAGCATTCATAGCCAGCCTGTCTCAGTCAGACAGTAAGAGTCAGGCAAATTCCTGACACTACTCTTTGAAGAT
This sequence comes from Phoebastria nigripes, assembly GCA_035582835.1. Taxonomy (NCBI): domain Eukaryota; kingdom Metazoa; phylum Chordata; class Aves; order Procellariiformes; family Diomedeidae; genus Phoebastria; species Phoebastria nigripes. The sequence continues at coordinate 1,655,652 of JAYKAV010003010.1, read as the reverse complement.
TATTAGACCCCTCTTTCTACCTTGGCTTTTCCTCCCCTGACACATGCACACACACACACACACCCTCCTCCAGGCTCTGACAGACTTGTCAGAGGGAAAGAATTGCACAAGCAGAGCCCTTAACAGGAGAGAGAGATTCAGCTGTCAGCCCAGCACTCCTTTCTGGAGCTGACAGCAAGAGTGTCTAGCTCAACAAAAGGCATAATGTGCTGGAGGTTATCAGCAAATGGAATAAAAGCCTTTAAAGTTCTACCAGGCGCTGTTTGCAGTGGGATGCCCTTTGAAAAGCCACTCACTTTCGGATCCACCTGCTCAGTTTGTGTCTGAATCCTTTTCTGCGCACAGAGRCGTTCTAACACTCAGCCCCACTGCCAGCTACCCGCGAAAGCCAGCTCTAAAATGGCTGATGGTGAGGGTGTCTGGCTGTGCTCAGCCGCAGGTCGTACACACGCATTCATTTCTGCCAACAGGGAGGTGAAACAAAATGAAGTAACCATACAGTCTGGGGAGTAGCTTCAAAAGCAGGAAAGCTGTCAGCAGTCTGCAACGGACCCTGATCATCAAAGGAATGGGGAGCCCTGTTGGTACAATGACTGTGTAGAGTAGAAGGATCTTTCATCTGATGCTCAGACCTTTACAAAACTTGAAGAACCATAGCACATGATGAGCTCTGCTATGTGCCATTCCTTTTTTACAGCCCTTATCACACATACAAAACTTCCCTCCCCTCAACCAAAACCCCCTCAAGAGCCACTTCTTTCTTTGCTTTGCACTGAAACTGAAACACATAGGTGTAAAATGCTGAAGATCTCAAAGTGCTATTATTTCTTTACCAAACCCATAGCAAACAGTAAGGAGTATGATGAGAGATTCATTTTCACTTACYAAAGATTAGATTACCCAATTTGCTTAGAGATTATCAGATCAAAATCCAACATAGCTGATGGTATATTTCCTCACCCGTCCCACTGTGACCTTTTAATGTATTGTAAACTGCTGAGAAAGTTATTTTAAATGTCTTTGGTGGTTTAAGGTAGGGGTTTGTGGTACCTCTGCATCACACGGCCTTTCATTAAAATGGCAGGGAACGATTCAGATCGTCAGAGGAGGTTTTGCTTTCCAGTTTCTGGGATTTAGGAAATTGCAGTCAGGAATTTGCATTGCTGCCGTTACCAGTGGTATTGTCAGTAGACTATACGGTAGAAGGAAAGCAATAGAAAGGATAATATGGATTCCTTAAAAACTCAGCCAAGATGGTGTATACCAGTGGTGCACAGTCAGCTCTTGACACGCTGTTCCTGAGCAGAGGCCATTCTGCTGCAGGTCACAGAGCGCCAGTGCTCACTGGGTCCCTGCGTGAGCTCACTGCCACTCACTGTCGTCTTTTCTTCATGCAGGATGGAGGATGCAGCTGCCCAGGAGATGTCGCCAAAGCGTTTGGTAAGGACAGCATGTCGTGCTGCCACCCGTTACACCCCGCGTATCTCTAGCACCGTCAGCCGTGATGCAGGAGTCAATTTGACCCTGAATGTGTAATCAGCAATAGGTTACATTCGTCCCTGTGGGTGACTCCAGTGAAATTAATACACCAGACGTGAATCTGATCTTTGGTCCAGACAGTCCAAATTCTGCAGCGCAAAACATACAGTGGTCGAAGTCCTATTTAGAAATTATCTGCCAGGTGTGCATGGGATACAGCCACTGAGACAGTAATACAAAGAAAACTGATAAGGGTTTCTTCTGAGTAGGGTTCAAAGATGCCTGTAACATTGCCAGATCTGGCTGACCTGGGCCTTGAATGGACGAAGAGATGGTGGAATGTGTGTTGGACAGAACAACAAAACAAAAAGGCAGGCCAGATCCCTGGAGATGTTCTTGGGATCAGCTGTCCACTTGAAGAGATGAGATTTTATTTATACTGTATCCTCTAGAGCTGAGCAGATGTCTAAAACATCTAAGTTAATAATTAACAGATTTTGCTCTCACACCAATAGCTTCAGTGAATTGCTCTTGCTGATACAATAGATAATTTAATCTGAGTATTTTCTGTTGGGCATGACAGTTACATCAGTGGGCGGGGTCAAGGTCAGGATTGACACTTAGCTATAACCTTGTTGCAGCAGCATATGTGAACCAGGTGCTAAACGCATCCTGGGCTGACAGGACATTTAAAGACACTCCCCAACCCCCCAAAATGCCAGACCCTTTGGAGATGTCACAGTGGGGTAATACACAGAATACAGTGGGACAGCACAGTCTCTTATTGGGATTTCAGGGTGGTACGATACAAGAGATAGCACATTATGATACAGCATGTCTGCTTGGCAGGAAGCTTTGCAAGTATGGAAAGYAGGGGCAGGCCTAAAAGATTACAGACCTGCCAAGAAAAACTCTGGGCCTCTGGAAAGGTTGAAACCAAAATCTGTCTTCTAAGTTTACAGACAGCTCCTGTTTTTAGACAGGTCAGATGACAAGGAAGACTTAATTAGAGAATTTTAAGCACAGCTGTGGAGTGATTGCTACCAGCAAGGAATCTGCTCGGTTACAGGATTTCACATCACCCTTGTGTTACCTAGTGGGTGATGTGTCATAGGGAATAGATACTTCCAGTTGGGTGATTCTGACATAGCTGAACAGTGGCATCCACCCTCTTTGACAACAAGATTGTATTAAAAAAGCACCCAACCTCTCCTCAGCCCAGCCCACTCTGACATCATGCCGCCTGCCGTGAGGCCTTTGTTCTGCCTGACTTTCTCTGGCTCTGCAGCTCGCCCGGTTCTTGCTGGCGTTGTCGTTGGGAGCTTGTGAGCTGAGGTTGCGACCTCACTGCATTCCCAGCTGCCTGCATAGAAACCTGGCCTGTGGAAAAGGTCTTTCTTCAACAAGAGCATTTCCAGAAGTTAGAACAACAGGAAGCAACTTCAAAGTGTTTAAAACATTTTCCTTTGTGATGTTTATAGCAAGTCTGAAGGGTTCTTGTAGTCTCTTTGGGCTGACCGAACAGAAACTTGCTTGAAACCTGTGAAAGGGCAGATTCTGGCCTTGCTGATTGTCAGGAGGTGCCACGTTTCACAGTGGTAGTGTTTGAAGGCTACCACGGGTTGTCCCTGGGACAGARGAGCATCAGAAAGCTGAGATTATACAGGCGGTAGTTCTACTCTGACAGTAGGCCAGACAGATCAGTCTGACCTGTGTGTCACAGGTACAGGGCTGGAACTGGTAGAGATTACCCTGAGGCAATAAACTTACCATATCTGGCTATGTATAATTGAGGTAGACACACTGTGGACATCTGACTAGCTGGAGCCAGGTGTGCATTTGTCAAAGGTGGGTGGCAAARTAAGCTTCTAGGTAACGTTATTACTATCAGTGTTTATTGAATGCTATTGAGGTGATCGGCTATGTGAGCCACGTAGAAGATGGCCTCCATGCCCATCATTTACAAGCCAAAGCCTTGATACTGATACTGAATTGTCTAGCACAGACCTCTGTGCTTGCTGAGAGCCTCTTGGGGGGAGGAGTTACATAAATATATTGGATAGCAGAGACTGGGTGATAAAACACACAGATGTACAATTTCACCTGGGGATGGAGGCCTGGACAAAGCATGGACAAGAGACCCAAAGAGGACTTTTGGTTAAAGTGATTATACTGTCTCTTTTTGGTGGATCATTGTAAAGTCTTCATGAAAGGGATGTTGAGGTGTTCATTATAAAGCAGTGACAAAGCAGCCATTTGAATCATGAGAAGTGTGAGGGAGTCCCAGATGTGAAGACTAGCATTGACAAATGGCTGAAGATGTGACTGGAGGAGGCAAGTTCGTGGAACAGGAGGAGTAGAGTAGATTGAGTGCGAGTGAAGAATTGTGAAGAACCATGAAGAAGATGCTGAGAAGCTTTACAAGTGGAAGGTGACACCATTGACTGGTGTCAGGAGTCAGAGGRAGATTGGGCGTTTTGACAGAGGGCAAACAAGGTAGAATCCTCTTTGAAAAGGCAAGGAACAGAGAAGCACTGAAGGTGGAGGACAAAAATGCGGGGAGTGACAGATACTTCGGGAGAGACTGCTGGAATTCTGGAATTGCTGGATGGGAACCTGGTAAGGATTTGGTACACTGAAGATCTTGCTGCCATCTGGGTATTGGAGATGATAATGGAAGAGATGTAGATTGATCAGGAAGAATAGAGGTGTTTAGATGCAGGAATGAGAGAAAGCATGAAAGAACTTTGTGTTGGGCTCTCAGATGGTTCACATAACTGCAGCCTTGGAAAGGCTGATAACATGAACACATTTCTCAGAATGCCCCAGGGAGGCACTACTGCCTCGTTTTTTAAAGATGAGAAGTCAAAGCACAGAAATACTGAGTTCAATTGCCTGAGGTCACATATATTTTTGTGACGCAGCCAGGAACAGAATGTGCCTTTTGAATCCTATGCCAGCATCTTTAACACAATACTGCTGTTCCTTACAGCAGTGGTGAGAAGAGATACAGGAGCAGGGAAGGAAAAGGAAGGAAAAATCATGTGGAAAAGTCAACTGGGGACATATACTGGTTCCAAAATACAACTGACAGATCATACTGGCTTTTTTTTTCCTGTTTTCAATAGCTGTGTGTGTATACCTACTGTTGCAAAGGCTCGCTGGCTCAGCTGGAGCACAGGTGAATGTTGATTCCAGGGCCAGCTGTGGTCCAGGCAAACTTATGCTGCATCTGCCTGGAGGGCTGCCCAGGCTACAAATCCAGGCTGACTCCAGCTGAATTTGTGCAGAGCCAATCTGGTTATCAGTAACTTGTATTATCAGGCATACAAAAGACATCTGAGGGACTCCATCCAGATCCAGCAGAACTGTGTGAGTGCTGCAAGATTGGGCTGGCGTCAGCACACATATTCTGTAATGGCTTGAAAGACAAGGCACTGTGAAATGTGAATGAACAAAATCAGCCCAGATACAGTGTAGGCCTCAAGGGGGAAGTCAGCGCATTGAAGTGGCATTGTGTAGAAACAGGACGAGTCTAGCAAACTCTGGGCAAGCTACTGGGATGCTTGTATGCAACGTACCCCATCACATCCTGTATTATCTAGGGGGTTGTTGCCGGGTGTTCCCAGTCCCCCACAACCTAAAATAATGGCATGCTGTCTGTCTGTACTTGAAAATGAAAGAATGCAGCTGGGTGTTGCAAACATCACTGATGCTTCTGGTCATACAAAAAGCCATGCATAAGTAAAGAAAGACCATGCTAAAAATTACAGCCTCCTGGTTGGATGTTAACTGGTAAAAAGTAGTGGAACAGACTTGAAACTTTCAGACATCTTTGCAACACTGAAGCAGGGTGGAAAGTTCTGGAGAGCACTGGAAAAGTATATTTAATATGGGCTTGTCATTCCTGGAGCTGCAGGGCAGTAAGCATGTGTCATTCCAATGTTTAGATGTGCTGCATTTGCTGTAACATAGCTCCTCTCTTCTGAAGAGCTTGATGAATTATGTTGTAGTTTGCAAAAGTTACTCAAGTTGGATGAGTTTCAATCCTGTAATTCAAACATATTTGCTTTCCTCCCAAAATACGCAGTCAAAAGAAAAATAATAAATAGATACTTAAGTGCACAGGAACCAAAATTCTGTGATTCTRAAGTGTAGATTTCATGTGACTGTTTTGCATTAATAATTCGGAGGCTGTGAGACCCACAACCAGAGACAGGACTAGCATTGGGGATCAGGGAATAGTATTGACAAGGCAAAGAGTCCAGAGTGTCCTTTGGCAGGCCTTTCACTTGTTTAAACGCCCTCTTTGAAACCTTGACCCCAAATCCGTCCCTCCTTCCTCATGTTGTTTTCTTCCACCCATGAAGAAGACATCAACTAGATTTCCCAGGGTACTTATTTTTTGCAAAGGTGGAGCAGGATTGTGCCAGGTAACAACAGGAGCTCYCCACCAGTAATTGAGAATGTCTTAAAGGATGAGCGTTCCCTTCGTTTTTGGCGGGTTAATAGTAGTATCAGACATGAGTCAAACTGAGGCTTTAAAACTCAGCCATCTTAAACAAGAGAGCTCAGGAGAAATCTGCCAGGTAGCTGGCATGATAGGACACCTGAATGGGCGCCTGGCTATAAATATTGCTTGTGATGTGCTCAGCAGTTTTGCACAAGCCTCATTTTTAATATCCCTTTACCACGGACATGCTGTTCCTTTCAAACAACAACCAGGCAAAGGGAGGTGAGGTCAGCAGAGCAGCTGGGTGCTCTGCTCCCAGGCATTGCTGCTAGGTCTGCTCTTTGGCAAAGGGGTGGAGGGAGGGAACCGGCTTTTATAAATCAGTGCACACTCCACTGATTGTGGAGTTGTATGTCATGTATTCTAAGATCAAAATATTCCCAAATTCAGGTTTGTCTACAGAGCTTTTAAACAGATGGCAGAAGCTGAGCAGATTTGATAATGATTTCACTTACTTTTCAGATTTCAAGGTCCAGTGCTATTGTTTGGATAGTGACAGAGATCAGAGCAGATCCTAATGCCAGACTTACCTAGCCTGGGATCTCCCCAGAGTTCGGGCATGTTCATATTGGGGTGGGGTTAGTTCGGGCTTATCTGCTTTCTATGAAGTGAGGTTTATAGCCCTGTTCTTTTGCCAGTTCTGGGAAGAAGCTGGGCAGAGGGGAGGCCTGTTCTGACACATACACATTGAAGAAGCAGAGAGTCTGAACAGGAAAATGCTTTGTTTCAGGGATGGGTCACCACAGGCTCATAAAAGAATAAAAGCCAAACTTTTCCAAGCAAGACTAGATATGCCAAAATATCACAGGAGGAGCTGCTGGTGGAATAGTTCCAGCCCAGCTGGAAATATTGGAAATCACAGTAGAAAATCAAGAGTGATTGCAAAAACCTTCTTCCTGATCTTACTCCCAGTGGAATTGATTTCATCATTTGCAAAGCCAGTGGAGATGGACAGACTGAACAGGCATGATTGAGTATTCAGTGTTGTTATTCAGTATCTGGAACATATTTAGGAGTTGTAGCTATGGGTTAGACCTCCTTTGTGGTGCATGCTGAGAACCACAGAACCCAGGGGTGGTGATCCTTGGCCCAGAGTTTTTAAACAACAGGAACCAAATGCAGACCCATCCAGATCTCTTTGACAAGGGATCACCCAGACCTACACTGAACACATATGGCTGATGGACTTGAAAAATCCATCATTTCATTAAAAAATCTGCTTGTTTTATGTCAGTGTTGGGAGGGGTACATTACATTGATGAGTATGGCTTCCTTCGGGGTACATTCCCACTCACAGCTTGTAGCCTAGAAAGGTCTTGAAGAAGGAGCTGTCTTCTGTACAGCACTGAGCTCAACAGGTCCCAGCCCTGTGATTAGGGCTTCTGAGTACTGCAGTCACAATAGTAGTTAATAAGCAACTGTGCTCAGATACTATTATGAAGTAAAGGGTTAAAACTGAATTTGAAAATAAAGAGTGTGGGGTGGAGTGGAATAATTTGTATCTTTGTCATCACAACAGAAAAGGATACTTTCCATTTAAAATACCAGAGAAGTACAATTCAGCATGTGTTGGGTCTTCAGTAAAGTATTTCTTCCAAGTTTGCTGCGTCTGTTACAGGAGGGGATTCTCTGTACAAAACTATTCAGGGCTGGCTATTGTTTTTGGAGGCTGCTGTGTTCTTGCTTTGTCTTTCACCCTCTTCTCCCTTCCCTGCTTTATTTTGTGTCGCTTTGCTGATCACAGGAGCCGGTGCTGATTTTGTCATGCTTGGAGGAATGTTTGCAGGCCATGACCAGTGTGCTGGAGAGATTATGGAAAAGAATGGCAAGAAGGTGAAACTCTTCTATGGAATGAGCTCTGATACAGCCATGAAGAAGCATGCAGGAGGGGTTGCTGAATACAGGTATGAATTCCACACAGGAGCAATTGCAGTGAGGCAGCCATCCAGTAACTTCTGGAGTGGAATTGTGCAAAAGGCATCTGTTTGAAACAGGCCCATGCCTCTATTCCCATTTAGGAAGCTGTTACCAACACTTACGGCGGCAGATTTGAGGGAGGGATGACATCAAGGGGGAGACAGGGAGAAGGAGCTGGGGGTGGCTAGCTGAGAGCAACTGTGTTCACTTGATTGCAGCCAGTGCAGTGTGCTGTCACTGCAGCTCTAGCTGCGTGGTCTGGGAAGTTACTAGGCACTGTTCTGACTCATGGGTGTGTATGAATTAAATGCTGGAACATGGCATACCAGGCTGCAGTTTCTGGCCCTCTGCTTGTCCAGGTTGGGTGTCCTGTTGGTGTATGGGTTCCCGGCTGGCCCACATGCTCCCTTCTGTTTGCAAAAAGTGGGTGCCTGGTGAATCGGCAAAGCTCAGCTGGGGTTTCCCCAGTATAGAGTTGACTTACAGCTGTAGCACTAATGAGGGCCCAGGACCTCCAAAGCACTCAGTCACAGGCAGTAGCCCCAGGACTCCCTCCTGCATTTGTTGGGCAGCTCTCTTAGGCAGCAGAATTCTGCTGTACAGMTCTCCCACCCCTTTTTGGGTAACAGAGCACCAGAGTAGTCCCAAATCATGCAGCATGCGGGAGCTTGGGTTTTGAACTAAAATCCTCTGGGGAGGGGAAAGGAAGACAGGCTTTGCAAAGGAATCTCTTGTCCATTGCTATTTTACTCCGRAAAGTGCTGAGAATTTTGACTTTTTGAAAAAGCAGATGACTCCAGAAAACCTCTGTGTCTTCTCTTACGAGTGGCAGGTATAGTCACTGCCCTTAGACAACATGGTTCTTGCATACTTCATTAGAGAATGTTTCCTGTCTTACAGTATACACTGGTTTATTGAGGGGTCCCTTTTGATTCTTCTCCTCTGCTGGGGTAGATTCAGGCTCTGGTCCCATGTGGTAAACTGCTGTTTTTAAGAGTCTCAGAGCCAGTGACCTTACCTACTGTTCCAGACATTCAGGATTGATGGGGTTTGTTGGCCTCGTCTGCTACAACTACTCCAGCATGTAGGTTTTTCCCAAGGTGCCCAGCTGCTGCCACAGGTAAGAGTTGCAGCACTTTGAAGGTGACAGTGCAGAATGTAAAGCAGAATGGGATCCACAAAACAAAACGGAATTCACACTTTGACACAGAGACATGCTGCTAGGGCCACGACAATCCCAGACATCACACTAGATAGAAAGCATCTTTGATCCCACCTCCTATCCTCCACCCCGACATTGGCTCTTGTGGTGGTTTTTGTCTGCCATTTCTGAAGAGTTAAAATGTACCATAAAAATGTGCACTAGTTCACCTAGCACTTTACAAAATGGTAAGACACAGCCTATTCCAGAGCATTTACACCTGTCTCCTTTGGCCTAAATCATAGAATCATAGAATCATAGAATAGTTTGGGTTGGAAGGGACCTTTAAAGGTCATCTAGTCCAACCCCCCTGCCATGGGCAGGGACATCTCCAACTAGATCAGGTTGCTCAGAGCCCTGTCCAACCTGACCTTTAATGTTTCCAGGGATGGGGTGTCTACCAGCTCTCTGGGCAACCTGTGCCAGTGTTTCACCACCCTCAGTGTAAAAAATTTCTTGCTTATATCTAGTCTAAATCTATCCTCTTTTAGTTTAAAGCCATTCCCCCTTGTCCTGTTGCAACAGGCCCTGCTAAAAAGTTTGTCCCCATCTTTCTTATCAGCCCCCTTTAAGTACCGAAAGGCTGCAATGAAGTTTCCCCGGAGCCTTCTCTTCTCCAGGCTGAACAACCCCGACTCTCTCAGCCTTTCCTCATAGGAAGAGTGTTCCAGCCCTCTGATCATTTTTGTGGCCCTCCTCTGGACCTGCTCCAACAGGTCCGTGTCTGTCTTGTGCTGAGGGTTCCAGAGCTGGACGCAGTACTCCAGGTGAGGTGTCACCAGAGTGGAGTAGAGGGGCAGAATCACCTCCCTTGATCTGCTGGCCACGCTTCTTTTGATGYAGCCCAGGRYAYGGTTGGCCTTCTGGGCTGCGAGCGCACATTGCTGGCTCATGTCCAGCTTTCCATCCACCAGTACCCCCAAGTCCTTCTCGGCAGGGCTGCTCTCAGTCCCTTCATCCCCCAGCCTGTATTGATACCAGGGGTTGCCCYGMCCCAGGTGCAGGACCTTGCACTTGGCCTTGTTGAACCTCATGAGGTTCACACGGGCCCACTTCTCGAGCTTGTCCAGGTCCCTCTGGATGGCATCCCGTCCCTCAGGCGTGTCGACYRCACCACTCAGCTTGGTGTCGTCTGCAAACYTGCTGAGGGTGCACTCGATCCCACTGTCTATGTCATTGATGAAGATGCTAAATTATTATGAGCTCCTAGTCTGCAATAATAATGGAGACTAAGGAAGGCTAGTGGTAGACATTGCGTGGGAGAGACCTGGAGACAAATGAAGTCATTAGCTTTCCTGGTCTGGCAGAAAACCCAGGCTCATTAAAAGAGAAGCCTATGTGAAAATGGGGAAACAGAGAGCTTGTGGAYGCTGCACTTATCTGATAGTCTGTGCCTACTAGACATAGTCTGGTTCAGTACTACTTTCTGAGGAAGGCTTCTGAAGAGAAGAAAATCAGTTGGACATAGGGATGAGAGATGATAGTAAAGAGTTTTTCAAAGGCAAAAAAGCTTGTGATGAGTTTTGGCAAGTTCCAAGGGCATTTGTTTTTGCAGGGGAAAAGAAGGGTATTTCTTAACAAGCAAAAATATAGTGAATACTGTAGTTTGAGGAGAACACGTATATCCTGGCAAATTTTTAAAGCCAGGATTTTTCTGCATCTAATAGGATGAGAAGGGGACAGGGATACCTTTACCTTCTGCCTGAGGAGGACGTACATGTCTTTCTTGAGTGGAGTGTACCCTTCCTGCTTTACCTGAGCCCATGTACCTCTTTCTGGGGTTCAGATCAGAACCTAGTGAGCAATGTGCAAGGGATTTTTTTTTTTAATCTCATATGGGGCTGCATCTGTACCAGTTAAAAGCACTGCTATCTGCAGGGTATCTGGCTACGCGGAGGACAGCCAGTGGATTGCTTAGGGGAGCAACCCACATGACTGGCTTTCCACCTGGTTGACCTGCAAGGCTCTTTTGGCACTGCAGGTTCAGTGTGCTTTTGCTTTCAAGCACAACTGTTTATTTGCAGAAGAAAGAGCTGCATAAGAGTCCATGTGCGTCTGAGACAAGCTGAAATGATGCACCAGAAAGATGTGCTGCATACCTCTGAGCTTTGATTCACTCTGGGTTCATATGCCAGTTCCCAGAAGCAGTGTACAGTTTTGGGGCTTTTTTTTGTCCCCCTGCTTGTCATCAAAGCCTCTGAACAAATGGTCTGAGTGGACAGCACTAGTAATTATCTCGTAGTTTAAAAGTGGCAGCTGCCAGTTACACAGAGGTGCTGGCAACCTTTTATCTGAACTACGATAACTTACTGTCCTTTGCTACCCTGTGCTTGTGTCAGCTGGAGTGTGGGAAAGGGCTGATGCTGGTCAGGCATGTAGTTAATGGCAGCTCCCTGAGAGATCACAGAGCAGCCCAAGCATGCTGTGTGATCTCAGTGCAGCATAGTCATTTAGGGCCTGGCCACCACAGAGCTGGTGAAAGTTGCAGGAAAAGTTTGAGAAAGCTTGTTGTACCAGTGGGCCAAAGGACTAAGGCAGCTGTTAAATTCTGCTCCACCTAGTTAGGTGTGCATGTGATCTGGCAACAAAATTTATCGCCAGCAGGAGAATTAATTGACACCGGTCCCCCTTACAAATGAGATGAAGTGCAAGTATTATGTCTTGTAGGAGTAAAGGATGCACAGAAAGGCGCTGTATTTGGCTCAGTCTAGATAGACCCTTTCAATTCCTTATGGGCAATACTACACAAATTCTGCTTGATCCATAGCTGTATTTTGGTTTGCATCCTGAGTTGAGAGTCCCCTGGGGATCAAGTTCTGAAACCTTCTCAGCCACAAGGGAGCGGAAGCACAATCTGAAATTTTTAGTCCCTGTTGAGATACTGCTTTTTTGTGCCACTAACAGGTAACATAGAAGGAGTTCCCAGTCTACTGCTAGCTACAACAGCTCCAAACATTAAATCTGTAAGCCTTAGCTGTTAACTGTGAAGGAGCCGATTGTCATCTTGTTCATGTTGCAGCCATGACTCAGAGCTGGCTATCCATATCTTGGTCTTGCTTCGCCTGTCCTAGCATGATGAGTGTCACTGTGGTTTAAAAATAGCAACTGTTTAGTTATCCAGCACTGTAAATGTGCTGGGTATTGAAGTGACAATTGGAAACAGGRCAAGGCTTTGCTTTGAATTACTCTTGTAGGAAAAGTTACAGGAAGTTTAGTCACTTACTAGTTTAGCTTATGGCAAACTTGAACCAAAAGGGTTCTAACTCAGCATTTTAAATGCTGTATACCCCAAATGGATCAAGTCAGTGGGGCTTCTTTATATGCATTTAAAAAGCCCAGCTCTAAGTCTGTATCAGTGACCCCAATAAGCTGTTTTGTCTTTAAAAGAGCCTGAGCACTCACAATGTTTTATTCAAGCAGTGGGGAGCTCAGTGTGCTCAGCCTCCTGCAGAATCACACTACTTGTCACTTAACTTCATCTTCTCAAAATTACACATTTTGGCTGGAGAACCTGAGCCTCCAGCAAACAGTTAAATGAAAATTGACAGGTAAGGTGAGATGGCTGTAGCAGGGAATAAAGTCATGAGAGTAATTGTTTTTGTAATGAATATGTCAAGTTGATCCCATTTAATTTTGTATGAAATCTGTGTACCCGGTTTCATCACTTTTATGTCATTTATATATTGTTTTTTTACATTTTTACCTCCTTCCACGAGGAACATGGATCAGAGCTGGGAATTTCTGAAAGGCAATTATTAAATTTCTTTTATGGGAGAAAAGAAGTAAGGCAAGCAGGAACAGAGACCGCAGTGTTGTTCAGTTAAAGCCAATTTGCTTTTGTTAACCCTTTTGAGATTCCACAGGTTTGCTGTGAATGCCACAGTTCTACTGTGGTCACTCAGCAATTCACAGCTGTAACTAAGCTGGATTTTGGCACTTTATACTAACTGTAGCGTGGAGTTTGGGCCACAGAGACCGAATAGCACCAGCAGCTGGCTGCTACTTACTGTCTTTTTCTGTAGCCGAAATGATAGCCTGAAAGACCTGCCCCCAATTCTTGCCATTTCTTAAATGCTTCACTCGTAAGGTTGCCTCATGCTGGGGCAGCCTGACCCCTTTATCCCAACCCACGTTTTGCTGGGCTGACAGAGCACCATCACATGTGCTTCACCCCATCCACCCTGCCAGGATTCCCACCCACCGTGCACATCCCTCCATGCCAGCAGTGGGCTTGAGCTGGCTGGGAGTTATGGGGCGCACCGCAGATTGGAGCCTGTGCAAAAAGGCTAAAGCAAATAGTTCTCCCTTTCTATTCACCATTCAGTGGCTAGCGAGAGACATAGAGTCTCTGCTGAGAGCATCTGAGCACACCTTTCCCAGCTGTTGGGAGTCCCAATTGCGCCGTCTTCACCTTTCTTTTCTGAGAAAGGGTTAGTTTCGGGTCATAACTCCGGGAGAGGTGTCAGAGCTGCAAATCCCTCAGCTCACTTGCTTATGCAGCTCTCTGCTGTGTGTCCCCGCTTTTGTGACACCCCTTGTAATCCATGCATAGCCTGTGTGCAGACATTTGTTGCTGGCAAAACAGTCTCAACTTGGGGATTTTTTACTTAGTTTCATTTATTGCCAACTAACACAAACTTCTAATGGCTGTTGGGTAATTAAACAAACAACGTAAGTAAACACCTTTCCTCCCCCTTTTCCAGACTTCACTTAAGCCAGAAACCTCTCTTCACCCTGCCATGTCTCAACTCCCCTTACTTTCACCACAGGTCACACTCAGTCTGTTGCCACTCCTCCTTCTTACTGTGCCTGCTCCATTGTGGGTTGTCCACAGGCCACAGTCCCTTTGCGGCTGTCCCTGCTCTGGCATGGGTCACCCAGGGACTACAGTCCCTTTGGGAGTGCACACCTTTGGCATGGGGCACCTCCTTTTGAGAGCGCATCTCCAGCTGCGTGTCTCCTCAGGCGTGTCCAGGTGTGTCTCCTCTCCCAGTGGCTGCTGCTGTTTCTTAAATACGCTTGAGCAGAGGTGTCATGTGCTCCCGACTGGCTGAAGTTTTGGTGGCTCACACCATTTTCAGAGCCAGGTGGAACCATCTCTGTGACTGGCATGAAGCAGATCATGGCTGTCTCCCACACAGGTCACACTAGCAGCCCTTGCTACCCAAACTCTACCATATATGCCCAACACTGCACCCATGTGTGTAACAATTGAGTACTCATGTAAATTAACTGGGTGCTCATGCATTAACAAATTGGGTGCTCATGCATGTACTAACAGGGTGCTTGGGCATAAATTATTTGGGCACGCATGCATGAACTAATTGGATGCTTATGCAAAAATTAATTGGGCATTCATACATAAATTGGGCACTCATGCATTAATTTATTCAGTGCTCATGCATGAACTAATTTGGCACTCACACAAGAACACAGCAAGCCCAGCAATTTACGGCCTATATGGCACGCCTCACCTCTGCAAGGCACATATCGAAGAACTCTTTGAATGTTAATCCATTATGAACTCATTTAACATCATCACAATCTTAATGTACATCAGTTATAAACTCCACTCTTCCTCCCTTTGGACCAGACAGTAGGGATTAATACTGTAACAGTACACTTATTAAAATGTCACTCCTTCATCCTGAGCACCACGTTAAAGGAGTTAACATCACAGTTTGGTTATATACCCATCACAGACCCCACCCCTGGACCAGACTACAGCAGTTAACAGTGCAACAAGGTGTGCATATGCTTACTAAAATTCCACCCACTCTCCCCTTGGAACCAGATGACAGGACTCATCAGCGTGGTCTGGGCAACATGTTATCTGTTACAAACTCTATCCCTTTCCCCTGGGGACTAGAGTATTGGGGTTAATGTTAACACAGCCTGAATATATACTCATCACAAACTTCACCCCCTCATCCCTGTGGACAAGACTACGGAGGTTAGTATTACAACAATCTGAGCACATGCTTATTACAAACTTCACACTTTGTTTCTGCAAAACACATAACCAAGAAAGCCCCAACAGTTTGAATATGTACTCATTACAAACTCCACCCCTTGCCCCTATGGACCCCTATCAGGGTTAATATCAACATAATCTGAATACTTGCTAGAAATTTTAGGACTTGTCCCTTCAAAACAACCAACCAAGAACATAACAGTAGTTCAAGTTATTCACTGTGCTTTAGCATTAAAGCATATGATTAAGATCGTACAAGCAAAAATTAACGCCACTGTTGAAGGTACCAGTAGGGTCATGAGTTCAGTAGCTGTAGGGCTTCGTTACATCCAAAATGGAGGGGKGTGTGTGTGAACAGTGTTCACATGCAGCAGCATGGGCATTTCCCCATTTGGGGAGTAAGAGAACACACCAAACAGCTTCGCTCTCTTGGGGCTTGCTCCACAGCCATAACAACATTAACTGAGCTCTGACCTTTTCGCTGTGCTTGCAGTTGCTTAACTCACAGCTCTAGATTTCTGTCCCACTTCCATCCTATACTCTTCCTTTTCCTTCTGGAACATCCATTATTCCCAGCATGTAGGGTGGGAGCATGGAGAATTTTCAGCCCTTTTTGACACTTTTTTCCAAGGGTGAACATAAAACTGGACTCTCAGCATTTTCTGTAGAGCTAATCTCACACCTCTCTTCCACCATGCTTCCCCCAGTACGGTATCTATAGGTTACTCCTTGATCAACAGGACATCCCGCCAGCTTATCAGCTGATACTAGAGGAGCAGTAGCAACTGTCTAGCTGTCAAGAGCTTTGGGGCTGTGACGTTAGGTGTTCACCACTTTTGTAGGTTTTGGTCTCCAAAGCCRAAAGTGGCATCCCACAAGCTCCAGCTTCCTACCACCACCATAGCCACTGCAGGGGCATCTCCCAGGGGCAGTGGCTGTAAGTGTCCCACATTTCTGTAATTTTGCTCTGAAAAAAGGACCGCCAAGTGTTCACGCTCTGGGGAGCAATGTTCCCTCTCTGCAGGTCTGTTGAACCACTGTAAGTGGGGCTGCCTTTGTTTGCAATCAGCTCTCTGCTATCAAAACCCTGCAAGTTATGCCCCACATGATGCTCAAGCATGAATTAACAGGGCACTCATGTTTGAACTGATGGGGCATTCATGCATAAATTAATTGGACTCTCATGCATGAACTGAATGGGCAGTCATGCATGAATGCAGTAAACCCTGCATTTCTTGCCCAATACATCATGCAGAGATCTTCAGATGGCAGGATCTGGTAGGTAAAATTCGCACTGGTTTCCCCAAATCCCAGACATGCACTGTCTCTCACAATCTCGTGGGAAGCTCCCCGGAGGCTGAGCTGAACCTCCCAACTTTGATTGGAGGCGGTGGGCATGGCTGAAAACCAAGCTGCAGAATGGTAGCATGACTACTTTTGTGTCATTTTGTGGGCCAGGCCTTCTCTTCCTGCTGACGCTGGAGCTGAAAATAAAAGCCTGTGAACTCCCAGCAGCACAGGCCCTACAACACGCCACTGAGCGCCATGCAGTCTGCTAGATGGCAGTGGTACATACATTTTCCACTGGCTGCTTATTACAGCATTTAAGAGTTTCAAGGAGTCAATTACTCATCAGATGTTAGGAGATTAATCATGGTTCCTTATTCACGTGGCATATTAACACTTCTCCTTTATTGACACCCTAGGGCTTTGACCTCACATTTAAACTAACAGAATGAAATATAGCCAGGCTCACACTGGAGTACCTCCACATAGCTGCTGTTGCTGCTGTTAATGATTTGCAAATGGAGCCTCCAAACAGGCATGCCCTTTCTTTCTTGCACTATCCCCTAGACAACTTGTTTAAGGGAGAAGTAAATAAAGCCACATTTACAACAATGACAGATCCCTGCTGCGATTTCTGCCTCCGTTTTGTAGGGGAGAAGGAGAGCAATCCCCTCTCCCCTCTGCATTTCTCTTAGATCCCCATTCCCAAGGCCTACCTCTCCAAAGGAGCTAGCGTGCCATGCAGAACAAGCTTGCTCTAAAGCCTAGCGAGATCAGCTGGTGATTGGGGAACTCCGCTGCAGGAGGAATTGCTGAGCATGAGGCTGGAGATAGCTGAAGGGGAAGGAGTGAAAGTTATTTGTCTGGATTCTTCCATCATGTAACTCTTCAGATGTGCTTTTGGGAACAGTGCAGTCTGTGCTGGCATGCGCCCGTACTTGACAGTATTCACAGCACTGCTATTTTTTTCTGGCCTTTTTGCCTGGCTCTGAACTGTGCTAGCTCACCTTACAGCTTCAGGGGACAGCTCTGCAGCAGGTTTCCATAACAGGTTTCCCACTCCATCTCTGTGGGCTCTGGAGAATCAGGCTGGTAGGAGACAGCCGGAACATTTCCATCTGCATCTGGTCAGTGACATGGGACAGAGCCCAGGGGCTGTGAGGCCTCTGTAGAGCTGTGCTGAGTGGTGCCTGCTGAGAACCAGCTCCAACATTTCTGTAAGTTGCCTGAGCCTGGCTGTTCCTTACACTTTAAAGCTTGCAACTCTCATGGTCAAATTTACCTTTCAATAAACCTGGAAGCTTCACTTGCTTGTAGGCAGATGGTAGAGGGGAGGAAGGGGCAGGTCTGTAAGTATACTTATGGGATATTGGGGCATCTACAAGATTTTTAGCTTCTAGTTCCCAGTATTGGTGGTGACTGGATTTGAGGCATTTCAGCGCTTGAGAGTACCAAGCAGCAACAGGCAAGCAAGCAATAAAGCTGGGGGAACATTTGTAAACTGCAGCATGCAGAGTATTAAGCTCCACATTGCTCCAGTAAACACACTATTATGTTTTGCATCTAGACATAAATGCAGCAACCAATCTCTTCTCCAGGGCTTCGGAGGGCAGAACTGTGGAGGTACCGTACAGAGGGGACGTGGAACTCACCATCCTGGACATCCTCGGGGGGCTGCGCTCCACCTGCACCTACGTGGGAGCTGCCAAACTCAAGGAACTGAGCAGGAGAACAACGTTTATCCGGGTCACCCAGCAGCACAGCCAGGTCTTCTCTTAGCCCAGGACTGGGGGGCTGGAGATAGAGGGGTGAGGGAGAGGAGCAGGAAGGGCTGCTGTTTTGTTTTGCTTTCTCCTCTGTGTTGTGTTAGTGGCAAACTCTCCTCTCTCTCAGAATGGCAGTGTCATAGCCATTGGAGGGGCTATGGCTGGGATTTGGAAGGGGAAGGTCGTGCTATTAACACAGTGCCATTGGCTCAAAATGCAATAGYCTCATCTTTTATTTTTGTGCCTATTTTATTTTTTAATCAACATTTCTTCACCTGTTTTTTCCCCCTCTGATAAATAGCTGCTGAAACCTCAATTAACAAGGAATTGTCTTGTACAGACATGGCTGTTACGCCTGCACACATACACACATTCCCTTTTTTAAGACTGACCTGTCAGCTACCACCACTTCTGGCAGTGCGCCCTCCAGAAATTGCAGGCTGGAAGAGAAAAAAATGCAAGCAATTGCGTGGAGAAATCAAAAATCAAATTCTCTTAATCTTTGTTCCGGCAAAATGGATGTTTGTGGCACAGCTGCCAGCCTGCAGAATGTCAGAGGTGGATGGTGGATGAGGCATGGCTACTGGTGACTTCTTACTGTGATGGTAAAAATGCCAGATCTCTTTCACTCTCAGTTCGCAGGGCTGGTACTGCTGTTCTTACTCAAATCTCCCTATTCAATGGACTTGCCTCTTCAGAGAAGCTGGCAGTGAATGTAGCAAACCCGTGCTGTCCCCCCGCCCCCACGTGTGGAGATCATTCAGGAGAAAACGTCTCAGAGCTTGCCTGCTTTTTCATGCATGCAGTTATTGAGTTACCTGGGTTCCTGCTTTTACCTGCTCTCTGTGAACAGATTTTTAAGACATTGAAACTCAGCAACAGTAACCCCACGAAGGGGAGGTTTCTCTGCAGCCCTCCCTGTTCCCTTGCCTGTTCATATCCATTTAGCAAAGACATAAAAATGCTGTGACGTGCATTGTCAGTGGCCAGGTGAATGAGGCCAGAGGGATCAAATTCACTTTTGGTTATTTGCTACCACACCTCTGCAGTCCTTGACACCATGAAAAGCAAGGGAGCTTTTGGCAGAATAGCCTGATTGCAAGACACTGGTAGGCTGAGATGGAGTTAAAGCATTTGCTGTAAAGGCAGTAATGAATGTTTAAGACTCTGGGTAACACTTTAATAAAGTGTAATGGCCCGCTAATTAATTGATAAATCACAATGAAATACACATTGCATCCACATGAATACCACAGTAGCTCGTTATGATAAATGATGTAAAAGTGAGCATCGATGAATTAATAATGCTTGGCCACTTACTCTAAAGTGCTGCTGAGATTGTAATGCAGTTGGTGTTACTTCAGTACTTCAGAGTCTTACTTTCCCCTCCTGTAGGTATCTGTAGAAAGAGGCAGGCTTCCTTTGAAAAGCCAGAGAGTGATCTGTAGGAAGAGGAATAGCAAAGAGAAACTCTAGAATTAAACTCATACGCTGGACTGCTCAAAAAGCCATGCACAAGGATTGGTACAATTGACCATGCTGAGGAGCAAACCTAGGCCACAGGCTGATCCCTGGTAATATCTTGGAAGTGTGTTGTGCACATCAGAAAAAGCACAGAATATCTTCCAAATAGCCTGGTATTCTAAATGTCTTCCATTTAACATGTAGGACATAATTGTTGTATGACCCCTTCCTCTGCTTTGGAGGTGAATTAGGGCCTGAATGTGAGCACAGGTTATGCTTGTGCTGGCTTTAAGGACTGTTTGTCCCAAGGCCCACATATCATAAAGGGACCTGAACGCAGAAGAGAAGCAGGCCCTATGAATAAAGGATCTGATCTCTATTCCCTCCAGCCTGAAAGCATCATCACATTAAGAAGATGCCAGGCTTCTTTATCACAAACTGTACCGCAGGCCAAATATTGCTCTTACCTGCACGAAGCCCAGAGTATTAGTAATACAGGCAGTATTACTACTCTGCATCAGTATGGCTGTAGGAGATCACCGTTCCTTTATTTACGTGTTATGAAGGGTAGGGGTACAACCTCCGTGAGGAGTAGGGATAGACCATCATGTCGCAGGACGGACCACAGGTGTGTCTCCATACTCGTGCCTTCATACGTGGGAAGTGCAGCAGTCTGCTGGTCTCACGCCTACTCTCGCTAGCGCTTTTCTACTTTTTTTAGCTACATTTCTAAATGGAATTTAAGAAGTACATATACATATATAAAAAATATATATTTGTAACCATTTTTTAAAAAAGATCATACACTCACTGAACAGAGCAGCTTCATGACATGTCTTTGGAACAGTTTCTTTTCCAAAGGGCAAGCGCTGGGGACAAGGTGGCAGGGCTGCCTCTCCACCGGTGTGGCAAGTGTGGAGCCTCCTCCCCGGGCAGGCTGCACACTTGGACAGCCAGCCTGGTCTGGGGCCACTCTTACACCCGCTTTCCTTCCCCTTTCACACATACCTCTGACTGACCAGTGACTAATAGGAAAGGATGGGGATAGGCTGATCTTAAGTTGTCCCCCAAATTCTCCAGGCTGTGAATGACATTGGCACTAAGAATCGTTACTGATAAAGCTTTGACTTAGGGTATTTGGTTTTCTAAATAGCAGCTCTTACCATCATTTTGATAAGCAGCATGTTTTCTCTTTCATTTTCTTCTTCTCTCTCCAAAGTGAGCGGGAGAGAGAAATTGGCTGCAGAAAGGCTGAACTGGTGGCATGTCTGCATCTCACCCAATGGTATATGCAGGTTTTGTTCAGGGATAACCCTCAACTATGTCAGCGCTCACCAATTACACTGTACATGTCCAGCTTGCAGGCTGGAAAATGGAAGAAAGACGAGCTCAAGCCCTCCTTTAACACCCAGTCCTGTGCTCTCGTAGTTGCCCTTATCTTCACTTAGCCCCAGGTCCTGTGCCCTCTCAAGCCTGCTGCCATTCTTGCAAGGAACTGGGGGCAGAGAGGGAGCTGAGGGTGCCCTACGCCTGGCAGGGTGGTCCAAGCAGAGACCACAGCTACTGATAAATGCCACGTGCCATTTGTGGATCTACCTCACCTGCACGTTGAACCAGGTTCTCTGTTACTTGGTGTCCTTCTGTGGGAAGTGTTATTCGTAAGCGCTTAGTGTTGGGTGATTGTGCATAACCTGGTCTTCTTTAACCCTACCACCCCAACCGCATCCTGTCTAGAGGAACACTGTGAATGTGATAGCCTGCGCTGCAGGCCAAGGTCATGCCTGCTTCCCCCAGCAGGCAACTGTTAAGTTGAGCACCTAAGAGCAATGTTGAGGTTTGGCCCACTGGCTCTGCAGTGATTTAATTTAACATACCAAAGACCTACAAGCAGGGATGCTGAAAAGGGCAACATTGCATTATTAAAGCAATCCCTGCTGAGTGTGTCCATCTCTGGCTTCTTGAAACGTAAGGACAGGTAAAACACCCCTGCTGCTCCCAGTCTCATTCTGGAGTTGCCTTGCTGCAGCACGTTGCGCAGGGTGGGCTGGCCAGTCCTCCTACCCATGCAGCCTGGCCTACCTGAACTCTCCTTGGGGAGGAAGGTCTTGACACAGCAGCAGCCTTGCTCACGCCTGCGTGACTACCTGGTGGCTTTGGGGAGCACGCGTGTAGACCTCCTCGTAGGTGTGAGGCCAGCCTGTTAGAGGAGTGGTCTTGAGCCAGCATCCTGCCAGGTGCAAAACAAGCCACACAGGTCTTCTTTCTCTGAAGGAAACCAGTGCATGCACCCAGCGAGTGCGTGCCTCCCCCCACTGCTTACTGGGGCTCACCCCCATCGGCCACGGGGCAGGGCCTTTGGCTGTGCTCTTCTGTGCAGTTTTTTTCTCACCTTGGGGCATGGGGGGGTTGAATGTAGGATGGGGCCACCCTGTAAATATGAAGAGTTGTCAGCAGGGGCAGGAGGACCCTCTGTTTACATTTGGAGGAGCTTTTCCCATACAAAGTGTGCCTGTGTCTTCCTTTCAGCTAGGCAATAGCAGGGGGAGAAAGGATGGGGGTGAGCAAGAAACACAGCAGCAATTAGCCAAGCCCCACCCCACCAGGGTGCTGGTGTTTTCCAGTCACAGACACATTGAGTTTGAAGCCTTTTCTGAACTAAGCACTCCCTAGTTTATACCTATTGAGCTCCACCGTCTTGAGCAGACTTGCTGCTACAGCTTTCTGCCAGTGTACGTACAGTGTCTGTCCATCACCCCCCCCCACCCCTCCACCTGAGGGATGTTGCTTTTTAGTTGCTAGTATCGGTTTTATACCAAAAGTTCTTGGAGTTCTTGGAGTTCTCCAGCCTCTTGGCTGGAGCCAGGAGGGCTTTTGCAACCAGCGCCAGGTTTGGCCTTGCTTGTGTAGAAGAGAGGGGAAAAAAAAAAAAAGCCAAGGCCCAAGAACAGCTGTTTGCTTTCTGCAGCAGCCAGAGCCAGCAGGCAGGAGAGGGCCAGGCCCTTCCCTGCGGGCTGTGAGCTGCCCAGGGCGTCGGGGCCAAAGCATGTTTTGGTTAGATAATGGCACAGCTCTGCACCCCTAAACACAGCATGGACCACCCCCCGCAGCCTTTGCTTTGCTTGTGGTCATTCAGATGTTTAAGCAAGCCCTCCCCAGCATTCACTTGACACAGTGTTTACTGGTTGAAGTTTTCATACATAAATAAGTAATTCAGAGTCCAGAACTCCTTGGTGTTGCTTGCAATCACTGTGAAGCGCTTCTGCGTCATCGGCCAAAAAGAGCTGATGAGGGTTTGATGTTTTCCTGCCCCAGTCGGCCCTGCTGAAATGGCAACGAGGAGCACTGCCTCCCCTCACCTGGAGCGGTGCATGTGGCACAATCACTTAAAGTGTGCAAAAGTTGTAAATGGAAAGATCTGTTATGCAATAAAGAGCTTCACTCAGATGGTCTGGAGAGGGTTTTATGGCCCTGGATGGGTACGTGCGCATTTCTGCGTCGTGGCAAATAAAAGCAAACGCTCTAAAATGCATTGCTGATGGGGGGGGGAATTAAATTGGGCAAATTATTTCCCTAGGAAAGCTCTCTCACATTCAGTCATAACTCATAAAGACAAAACACGCATTTGCAATTGGCACTGTTATTTTATTAGTACGAGTATACTGAAACAATAAACTTGTACTGGTATACAGACAATTTCTTTAAAACAATTTTGTTCAAATTTTGAATCAAACATTGTTTTATTATAATAATGAAATAATTTCTACCTAGAAAACCTGCAAGCACCATCAAAGAAAGGGACCATAAAATTCAATAAACAGACGCGAGTGTATCCTACAAATAGACACACCACCATTAGAAAATAGAATATGAATTCTTCCATTTTTTTTAATATTTGTTTTAAAAAAGCTAGTGCAAGTACAATATTTTACACTGGAATTACAGAGAGTATGCACGCATATGGAAAAAAGTTCTCCTGTCACAATAAAAGCTCTTAACTATGTCTGTATGCACTTAAAATCTTCTCCTCTTTTCAATAAGGTGCAAAACGTTATTCCCTCCCTATTTCTCCTTTGTACTGGCCATGTCAGCTCAATTTCTCCCCAACACAAAGCTGCGATATCCCTTTTACTGGGCCTACACTAGGAACTACACTGGAAGTGTGATTTGCAACAACCCTCATTAGTAATACCAGATGATTTTTAAAAAAAAAAAAAAAAAAAAAAAAAAAAAAGACCTTAAAAACTACTGCTGTAGAACGGCTAAACCTTACCCCGGCACGGCCCCGCACCAAGCGCCGCTGCCGGGAGCGGTGACATAGCTAGTACAAAATGATTTTCAGTAGCTCACCCGAACTGAAAAAGGTTGGGAAATCCCCCTCCCCCCCTTTTGTAACACTGCGAAAAGAACAGTGTTCAAGAAGTTAATATATTATTCCAACAAAAACAAAAAAAAAGAGCAAATACATACATTAGTGAGTTTCAACATTAGCTGACTGTCGTGAAGAGTTGTATCTATGCCTTAACAGATCAGTAACTTCGCTACAAGGCCGGCCTGACGGCCAGGCAGAAGACACAGACTGAGCCACCCGCAGCTGCCCCGGGCCCGTTTTTGCCCTCAGCTACACGGATCCAAACCCGACTGACTTGGACAGGAGTTCTGCAGAGCGTGTTCAAAGGGAGAGTACGTGGGTCCTGGATTTTTAAAGCAAACGCCAGGGCAGGATCCCCTCGCCGGCCGGTGCGAAGGGGCAGAGCGGCGCTGCCCGGGGAGCCGGCGGTCCCACACCGGCTCCACGCCAGCCGAGGATCTGGGCCCTGAAGTTTCTGCTCGTCAGCAATCCCGTAGTACAGCCACGACAGCTTCAACGAGTGACTAACGCTCGCTGCAAACAACACTTCCAATGCATACCTACTGCGTGGTCGAGGGAAAGGGCACAGGAGCTTTGACCGCTCAAAATAGAAACGAACAAAAAAGAAACAACCTTGGATGAAGCCTCCATAAAATCCTCAGTGGAAGACTTGAGTCCTTTCAGCTAACRACAAGAAAAAAACTACAGAAACCTTAGAGACTGTTATTGTATAAATACTACCTGTTGGCTGAATGCACTTCATTGCAACACCACTGGGGCCGGTTTTCTGAGCGCCTGGGGTCACTTGGACAGGGCGAGTATTTCTGCCCCGCGTGCCTGCGGGAGCCGAAGCTTGGGTTACCTCCGGGGAGGGGACGGGAGCAGCCTGAAACTTCACCCGCTCCGCCCTGCCGCCGGCTCCCGGCTGCCCAGCTCAATCTTTGGACAGGCAAAGGACCCTCTCCTCAGAAACTGCTTCAGGATCCTCTCCTTTTGGCTTCTGAAAAACACCGGTCTCGCCATGGGTCAAGACCATCACTGGAACCGTGCCCTGTCTGCCTAACTGCGCCCCGGTGGCTCTGACAGCAGAGGCGGGGAGAGGGGGCAGGGAAAGGGGCTGGAAGGCCGGGCCGCCTTGGGTATCGCTCTGCTGCYAGCGCCGGGCTAGGATCCCTTGTTACAAGCACTTCTTGCTCAGGGTTATACTCTTTGGGTTTCGTCTGGAACAGGAAGTGCTGAGAAAACGTGGAACAGCATCCCAGAGAGAGGGAAAAACAGGACCGCAAGGCTTCAGGCGGGAGCTAAGCAGGTCGCGCTCAGCCGGCAGCGGGCACGGCCGAGGCCTCCCTCAAAACCGGCCTCGCCCCGTGGGCTGCCAGGGGCTCCCTCGGCGCAGGCAGGAGAGACTTAAAGCCAACACACAGCTGGAGAGTGAGACTCTAGTTTTGCACAGTAGCCACCCTTTGAAGTGCCCGGTAGCTGCACTCGAGAATTGCTGCTCCAAGGTGTATTTTCAGCACAGGAATAAACAGTGTGAAGCATGACTCCATTCCCCAGAAGTGGGACCCATGTAATACGAACAGAAAATTAAGCACAGTTGTTCTTTAAGAGCCTTTTAAGTAATAATTCTTCCTGGCCAAAGCCAATACAAATCAGATCATCTAGACATGACATTTTCTATATACAAAAAACATGTAACTTTCAACCTTTCTCTGCTTTTGTATTTAAAAACTTTTTTTTTTTTTACAAACAAGGTATGAAACTCACTGTTCAAACAGAGCCATCTCTTTTTCAAACACTGAATGAATCATTCCAACATTCATTTTTCTTTTGTGCAATTTTTTAAAACATTACCTGTACTCCTCAATGTGAGTGCTTCAAAAAAAGTTTCTATTTTTAATAAGCTTCTCAAATTAGGTTTACATCAAAAAATATTCCCACAAGGTATAGTGCTACAAGAAAAGATCCTATCAGTAAAGGTAACACATCTGAAGCGAGGTCGTCTATGTAAAAGAAATTGAACTCTGGAGTAGAGGTGTGCAACGCGTTTGGAATTTCCCTATCGACACAAAGCAAGGCTGTCCTCAGGACAGGGAATCACGTGGACATGTAGGCATACGCGTAGAAAAAGTTCACACATATTTATTCGTGTGTAAACAGACACTTCTGTCTGGGTGTGTGTGCGCACGTATGCGTATCTGCATCAACAAATTCTTATTTTGCTATCGTTTCAGGATTTGGGGGGGTGGGAGGGTTGGATAAACCAGAGGAAAGGAAATGACTGCCTGCACTCTGGCGGCGCGTTCATTCCCCTTGCTTTTCACATCGGCACTGGCCAGAGCCGCCTCTGCTGTTACCTGCGATGATGGGGAGGGAAGAAAGGGAAATTATTTGTACGAGTGCATGTCCCATTTTGCCATCTGTCGAGCTCCTGGGACAGTAGAAGTGTTTCAACGGGCCAAATCCCCCCCCACCCGCCCGGGGCTTCCGCCCTGGCGAACCTGGACGAACCCCAAGATTTTCCCAGCTGCCTGATTAAGGTCAGGATCTGGCCCTGACTGAACCAAGCTTCAATTTCACAAAGATTTATACATGCGCTTCACAGCAAGCTCCCGAGCAGCCTTTGCCGGCCAGCCTGGGCCTCCCATAAGCACGTGTATAAGTGTTTGCAGAACTGGGTCCCAGGACACGCAGAGCACTGCGCCAAGAGCCCCCCTCTTTGAAATAACACTAGTTAGTGTTTAAAAATATTGAGGATTTGCTCTCCTTGATACAGGCTTTTTTTTTTTTTAGCAGTTGCAAGTATTAACAGAATTTCACTGTTTCCTTTTTACTATTGGCAACACACTTTAAAGTAAAATAAATCTCTGCAGAGAGTGAATTTTCATGATAACCAACAGCTACAGTTCGCGCTGAGCCTGCTGCTTTTGTATTGCAATCTAAGTGAGATCTACAAAGTTTAAACCATGAGATGCAGGAAATCCAAACTTGTCTGTAACATTGTACATCCCTACTCCGGAGCAGTAAAAGTGCTGCTTCTGGTCACATCAGTGTACCACACATATGCCAGCCCCATCCCTGAGTAAAAGGTGTGAAAGGTTTCTAAATGTTCCTTGATTTAAGGGAAACGAGAGTAGTGATGTCACTTCCCCACGCCGAGAAAATGACGGGAACGACAGGTCAAACGAAGCGACAGCGGGACGAAGGAATTAAAGGAATAAAAAAGGGAACGTGTGTGTGTCCCCCCCTCCCGAGGTCTGCGTCTTCGAGGGAAAGCGAGCCCGAGGGCAACGTACAAAATGGTAAAATAGGTCAACAGCGACTCCGATTTGGGTCTCGACCAGAGGACTCGAGGTAAGTGACATCAAACTCAAATTCCCCTTGATGTGGCCCAGACAAACTGAAACAATGCCTAAGTTAAACACTATAAGGAACAGTCATTTTATATATATAGTTATATAGCTAGATTAGATAGATAGACAGATAGATAGATTTTTTTTTTTTTTAGAAATCCCTATAAAGAGGTTCTTGTTTTATTTTTCTTTGCCCTGACTAATTTCTTGGTGATTGTATGCGTTTCGTTGTAAACTAAACAGACCTGCTACAAAAGAAAGAAAGAAAAAAAAAAAAAGACAAAAAGAAAAAGAACTACTGTCAGTTACTATTGCAAAGCGGACGCCGCGCAGAAGCAGCGGCTAAACCTCCTCCGCCGGCTTCACTTCAGCATCTCTATGCCTGCGAGTCGTATTTTGTGTGCGCCCAGGGATTGATGGCACTTCCCGGGCGTGGGGACTCGCTGCGAGGGACGCTTGGCGCCGGGGGGAGAGGCAAAATCCCCCCTTGCAAAGGACTTGGTCCCAGGGGGGATTTTCCTCTCCCCGGTGGGAGCCAGGTCTCACCTGCGTGCCGTCCAGGTGGAGGGCGGCACTCGGCCGAGTGCCGCCCTCCGCCTGGACGGCACGCAGACATTAATACATCTTTTTTTTTTCTTTTTTTTTCTTCCTGGATCTTTTTTAACATCAAATACAAAAAGGTTTGGGGCAAGGGATGCTTGACCCTTAGTATGGTGTTTTTTAGGGGAGTGGGGAGGGGGGAAGGATAGGGAGGGAGTTATTAATAGGGAAAAAAAAAAGGAAGAAAGAAAGAAATTATTCAAAAAAGAACAAAACCAGGGGAAATCAGAAGTGGGTATGACATCTAGCTAACACCGCACGGGTGAGTCTAAGTTGGCACGTAAAGTATTGCACATCCTACAAAAGCCAAAGCATGGAAAGGGACAATTGTTTGGAAAGAACCAGTTATTTCAGAATTCCTCAGTCTGAAATACAAGCACAGAACTAATACATTCCTATTGCTCCAAACGTATTTTTTTATTATTATTATTTTTTATTTTTTTTTTAGTGTTAGTTGAATAGATCCAGTCAGTTTAATAGCCCCTGCTTCCTTATTAACCACAAATGTGTATGCGTATGGTTTTACTTGAGATTTTTTTTTTTTTTCCAAGTACACGTGAAGTACGGAAATAGTGGTACGACTGTGAACTAAAATCTGTAATTCTTTCTATTCCTTTACCATCAAAGCTTAAAAACAAAACAGGAAACAAAACGAAACAATAAATTGCAAGTGCCCTGAGCAGAGTATATGGAAGATTAAGCAACTTCTCTGAGCAGAAATATTAGCAAATAAGCACTAACTAAGCAGTGTGACTGTGAGAAGAAACCCACTCAGCTATTTGGTAGCCCGCCGAGGGGTTAATAAAATTCAAGGAAATTCAAGAAAAGTTTCAAGCTATTTTAAATGTATTTCAACTTTTTGGTGCACCCCAGAATATGGTATAAAAACAATTAGTTCTGGTGTGAGCTAAATTTCAAGTAACAAATAACAGAGTCAAAGCTGGGGTTTGGGGTTAACATTTCTTCTCTTAAATAAAAGCACTGTATTTTAGGGGAGAGGGAAAACAGGATTTTAAATAAATTTGTTTACTTTAGGTTACTGCGTTTTCTAATGACGGACTTTTATTTCCTTTTCTCCCTATCAGTACAGCTTCTTCAAAACTACCTGAAGGATGCGAACTTGCCAACCAAAACCGACACGAACGCTTGCTCGCGTAGGGCCCAAGCACAATCCCACTGAAATCAACGGGATCTTTCTAGTGGCAGCAACAGGCTTTAGCGCTCAGCCCCGAAGTACTTCATACTTGCACCTCCCCGAGGCTTGTGCAGGAGGCTGGGTGCACAGCACCTCAAAGGATCCGGCCCTGCCCGGGGAAAGAAAAGACTGAACGGCGTGAATCCCCCCCATCCTACTTGGTTTGTACCAAACGCTTGAAATCTCGCCTTTCCAATGGAAAATGATGCAATTAAAATAACAAATAATAATAATAAAATAACAATAGGTTTGTTTTCAAAACAAACAAACACCTTGCTTACGTATAGAAATGTTTCTTGTGGAAAACGCTCTCAGCAAGTCTGAAGAAAAATTCTCAGAGCTGTCCCGGTAGGACTTGGTTCTGTGTGGCAGATATGGTAGAAAGACCAAAAATGAACTTTGAAAGGAACGTAACCCTATGAAATGGCCTAGAGCGTAGGCAGGTTAGTGAGTAATTGCTACATTTGTTTATGCTCTTTCAGACCCCCCCAACCCACAACATTATTAGGTAAAAACTGCAGGAATACCACACAAATGATAAACTCAAGATGTGCAAATTGCAAGATTCTTTAAAGTCCATCTTTTTCAAAAACACTGGACAATGATTTTTTTTTTCTCTTTCCTTTTTCCTTTCTCTTATTTTTTTTTATTATCTGTCAGCTCACATATGCCTTTAACTCTTTCTCAAGCATTAAAGTTTAAAAAGTGCCTCCTATTAAGTAGTCCTTTGTGGACAATGACTGTCACATACTAGTTCAATAATTCACATTCATCCCTTTGAAACCACATTAAAACTTTCAGCATCTTGCCTGTGAGAAAACTTTACACAGTTGCATGTAGTTACAGTGTTGAAGAGATTCGTTTGTTGGTTTGTTGTTGTTGCTTTCTGAGCAGATTAAAGTGAGATACAGTACTGAGTGTTAGACCAGGATGCTCAGCAATAAAGTGTGAACAGCATTTTAAGTGCTTAAAGACATTCTAGGTTCATCTTCAACAGCGGATTCCTGTGTCACACCTAAATTTGAAAAAAGTGGCACCAATTGTCCATAATCATGAACTAAAAACAGTACTAGAGTTAAAGACAAAGATTTGCAACCTAACTGCAAACAATGGATGCCTGTGATCTCAAAGGGGCAGTATGCGTCTACCTTGTGGAAGCAAATGTCAATGGCGTAACCCGGTCGATTTGTCTAACACTGCACAGAAACAGGAGTGAGCCTGAGCCAGGCGCATCCACGGAGCTGGAGGCCTCCTCGCGCACACCCACGCACGCCCACATCACACACACGCACCCACCCACCCACCCCACYGCCATGAAGGAAAACCTTGCAGGGCGACCGGTGCAAGAGTCCGTACAGCCTCCCCGTCTGCTGGCTCCGGGCAATGGAACTGCACTAACAAGCAGAAAGGAAATGTTGGTGTGGCAGTTGCTTTAGGAATAAAAATCAGTGCAGTCAGACCCCATGGGGGGAAAAAATATATATATACATATACACACACACAAATATATATATATATATATATATATATATACTGTAGAGCCTTGAGTAAGTGTTGGCTTGTTGTTGAAAACATCAGAGACTGTCCGATCCTTTTCAGTAACACCCGTGGGTTGTGTCCTCAGCATCCACCTGGGGTGAGGAAACCTCTTCACCAACCCGCCACAGAGCCGCAGTCCCTCCTCGGGACTGGCGTGCACACACRCGCGCGTGCACACACATACACACACACACGCACCCCACTTGTGACATACACCTCTGCTACAGTTCCCTTCTCCTCACCTCCCCCCAAAAAACTAGAACAGGAACCAAAACAACAAAACAAAACAAAACCGAAAAAATGACGACGAAAAGAAAACGAAATCACAGCTGGACCCTGTCCTACACGAGGTGTTAGAAAACAGGAGCCATGACAACACATTCATTTCCACTAAGGGTGTGTGAAGCAGATACTGCCCCTTCCGTAGCTCTCGATAAACCTAGTCACTGACAAACACTTGTGGAAAAACATATGCACCAGTCTCCTGCATAATACCAGCTGCAACTATAACAACAAGGTTATAACATAAACCTAAAATAAGATGATAACATGTAAATACTGGGTTATTTAGTCTACAGTACAGTAATCTGGATAAAAATGACAAGGGATAGCCTAATTTCCTTTCCCCAAACAACTGTTACTTTCCTACGTTGGATCGACCTTCAATGCAAATCTTAACCTCCTGAGGAATAAAAGAAGGCTTGGGAAGAGTCAAAGGTGGCTCCTCTTCTGATTTCTCTAGTTTTCGTGTTTCGGGGGCGGACCACCTCCTCTTCCTCGTTGCCAGGGGCTTGCTGGGTTCTGTTTTGGTGAGCAAAGGTGCTGCAGGCAATCCTATTTTGTCCGGAAACTTCAGTTCACCGTTCTCAGCTAACATCTGTGCGCTTCCCTGATTAATCCCGTTTTCCTGCTCCGCATACCTGTGTCTACTTCCAGCTAGACTGTCATTCTTTGAATGCTTCAGCAAGATACTAGCTGAGTCCATGGGCTGGCCCTTTTTAATAGAGCCGTTCTTCAGGTTCTTGAGCGTGAGCGATATGCAGACGTCCCCCACCGAGAGTTTGGAGCATGGCAAATCAAAGAGCTGGCTGGTTCTCTCGGGGCAGCAGGATGACCAGCCTTGTCCAAATACAAAAAAAGGGTATTCTACCAAGACTTCCACGCTGACCTGCAGAAAGAGAGGGGACAACAGAGAGAGAGACAGAGGGAGAGAGAGGGGAGAGCGTGAGATCACCCGTGTGCCCTCGCGCACGTGCGYGGCAGGCGGTGCTCGCCCCGGGGGAGAGGGATAAAGATGAAATTGCAAAAGCGCCATTCAGTTTCCGCAAAATCAGTACATCGACCGCCAGACTTCACGCCTGTCCTTGTCACACAGGTGTTAATGGTTTCTCTGAGCTCAACATTTCTTAGCACAAGACCTCAGCGGGAATCAAGCTTTACCTTTATCCAGCTGCTCAGAGAGGCATAAGAGGCAAAACAGCTTTGGCATCTGGCAAACTCCGTTCCCCGCCATCCCCTTGTGGTACCTAGAGCCTGCCATCCACATCTAAAGACACTTCCCAACCAGAGGACGGCTCAAGGGAAGCTCTCAGTTCTGACACACCATTTCCTAAATGACCACGGGAACGTCATCCTCACCTCTGCCCGAACAAACACATACTTACCAGCGTGAAACGGTTGAAGGCATGCTGATTTCCAGGGGAAAGCCATGAGTACTTACAGAGTTGTAGCCGTAGGAGCAGCGAGAGTGAACCTGCCTTCCCCCAGCAGTCCTGATACCAGTCCAGTTTCTTCCCTTCTCATACCTGCTCTCCCGCTCTGCAGTTGAGTTCACCTCCTGCACTCCCTCAGGGAGCGGATCATCTCTCCTCCTCCTCCTCCTCCTCCTCCTGCACTGTGTCCCCTTTTGCCCCCACTTCATCCCACTTTAAAAACACATCTGGTTATGAATCCTATCTAACCATCTTACAGGGAGCTGCCATAGCCAGGAGCACAGACCAGCAACAGGTGCCCACTGCTCTTGGACTTTGAAAATGCTGGGCCTTGAGGTCTGAACATGATAAAGCACCTAAATATGCTTATCTTTGTAGGTGTCAGCAGTCCAGCGCTCACTGCGTGGTGCTGCATCTGCAGGCTCAAACACTTGATGTGAGCTTGTGCGATTCACAACCACGGGGCCGAGCCCCCCCCAGCACACCACAATGAGGGCAGAAAATTCTGACTAACACTTTTGAAAAAATTGGCACGTGTTTTTAACTTGCTGTGTGTAACACCAATGAGGTGTGCAACTCTAAGAGGGTGGCTTATGCTGAAGTCAGATATCCACTGCTCTGCTCCCAGGGTCCCCGTGTCCTCTGGAGCTTTTCTCAGGCATGGGGGGCAGGATCCTGCTCTGATGGTGTAACCCCTATTTGGTAGGGGCTAAAGGGCAGGAGAACATCTGAACACACGTGCTCATCTCATTTCTGAGCCATTCAGCAGGCACGGAGCATACCAGCTGCCCGGAGAGCCTTTCCTCTCCAGGAACACTGACTCACTTGAAAGGAGCATCACAGCAGGCTTGTGAATCCACCTCTCACCCTCGGGAGCAAGTAATGCTGTCATACCAAGCATGGCTTTGTATCGTTAAAAATACATTTCAACATTAAGGAATAGAAGCAGTTTGAGATGCACATTGCACTTCAGTGTTCAGACACCTTTGTTCATAATATTAAGTGTGAACCTTGGGATGAAGTTGCATGGCCTGTCTCACAGAAGAGGTTGGACTCAATGACAGTACGGCAACCAGCAGCCCTGCCGCTTCCCTGCTAGCGCTGCTTACCCTCCGAGGCACCCTCCCTGCAAGCAGGGCCCGAGGCAGCTCCCCTTGCACCCCACTGGCTCCACATCTCTTTTGGGCATGAAGACTTGATCAGGGATGTCCCACAGCTCAGAGACAGAGGCTCCAGAACCAGGAAACCAAAGATTCCCATCGGATGTTGACTGTGCCTCCGACTGGTTAAGCCCATGCCATGCACTAGCAGTCAACTGCAGTTTATGAGACGGTTAATTCTGTTGGAAAAAAACTTATGAAGTCTATAAATATATGCTACGTACTTCTGCAACTAGGCCAAAGAATAGCACTGCATGTATTATCCTGCCAATCCACCTGCCCAACATGGTATGCCACTGTACAAGGAATTTCAAAAGGAGCAGTTTAGAGGCACAAGATACCCCCCACTACATCAATTTCTGTCATATTAAACCTTTTCTGACCAGAACCGACTGCCAACAGTCAACTACACACATGGCAATAGTGGAAAGGGACCTGACTCTAGGCCTGGTTTATGCTCTGAACTATGGAGAAAGTGGGGCGAGGTAACCATTAAAGTCCCATCCCTCCATGTCGTTGGATAGAAACACTCCAGCGCCAGGATTTGCAGAAATATTTGCCCAGAGTTTGGGATCCTATTCCATACATATGCATCTCAGTAAGGGGTCTGACTGGGAGAACTGGTGAATATCCAGTATCTCCCATAGACTTAAATGGAAACTGCTGTCTACACAGAGCTGTAGGCTTCTCTCCARGCATGGATCATCTGGTGGACACAGATGATCCATTATAATATCCTTTATATTGCTATGTCTCTCCTCTTTCTGCCTGCCTGCCTGCCTGCTGTATTTTTTTTTTTTTTCCTACTTTCCCATCCTTGTCAAAAGCTATTTGTATCTGTGTGAATCATACATGCTTGTGTGCATCATCCTCACCGACACACAAGTTCCTCTTGACGTGAACATGCTTCCACTGCACGTTATACTCTTTTTTTAACGTGGCATCCAAAACACTTGCCTGAACTGTCAATCACTGAAACAAATCCCAGAATCGGTGGTGGTGATCATGAATAACACCAAATAATAAAGATGGTGAAATGCCGCAATTTCCATGATCCGGTCATGGTATGCATGTACCACTATCGATCTGAAATGGGTTCCCTCACAGATTACCAAGCCGTGTTTTAGCTGGCCGCTTCTGGATTCAGCTGATTTGGGATTTAAGGTAACCATTCTCTACAAGCAGTAGTAGTCAAAGGCCTGTAAGTGTGAAAGTTCAGTAAAAACATCCCCACATAATTTTTTCTGACCACTGCATTAAAACACAAAAAATAAATTTTAAAAGCTCCCTCTCCCAATATCTTGCCATGATTATTGTAGGAGAGAAAGAAATTTGCAACTTGTTTTCCAACTACTAAGACGATAAAGCAAGAAACCAAAAAGTTGGTTCCTCTTCAAGCTCACCGAGGCTCTACTGCAAGCTACATTTATATTTCTACTTTTTAAGACTGACTAATGAAAACACCCAAAACTCTTCAGTGCAGCCACTGAATATCTGCAATTTTCTATAACCCTTTATAATTTTATTTCTCAGCCAAACTCAGTAGGTAAGGCAGGTAATTCAGACTGCTCAGGAAAGCCTGGCTGGAGCTGGAACATGGATGATAGGTGCTGGAAGATCTGATGCCCAGAAAATATCCTTCCCATCATTCAGAAACACAGCCACTTTAGTCTTGAGGCTCACTGCTGCAACCAACGGAACAAGCACTAAAGCAAAAGGTGCCTAATAAAAGTGGTTTGTGTGAATTGTATTTTAATATATGTAAACATACATCTTCCAATTAAGTGTTTTTCCCCCTGATATTATTAAAATGTGATGAAACTAGGAGTGGCAGGCTGGAAACAAAAAGAAGGAAGCGGTTCTGGAAACAATGAGCAATTAAGCAGTGGAGCTCTCCGCTGAAGGCCTTGCTCCGGGTGCCGAGAGACTCCTTGGGTCCAAAAAACAACTGGGCGGATTGGTGGAATAGAAGCTCTCCCCCTTGCAGAGAGAAGTCTCTGCAGTGCCGTGCTCCCACATGACCTCCCCTGCTCAGAGATTTTGGGACTCCTAATGTTCCCACCACCCCGAACAACACCTGCCTTCACAAGAGTGGATTTCCTCTGAGAGATTTACAGGGCTGTAGGCAGCACCTCATGCCACAGAGACTACCCGACAYGACACGTGGTCTGGGTGGGCATCCCTCCAGGGCTGCATCTAGCCCATCTTCAATACACCGTTGTTATAACAAACGCACCCAGGGCTTGAAGGTTAGGGGCTACTGCTCTCCACAGCCACGTGATCCCACCATTTCTCAAGAGAAGCCACCTCTGTCTGCCAGACCACTGGCTGCCGAGTTTATCACATGAGCTCTTATCTGCTGCACTCCCAGAATTCAGTAACACGCATCCAAAGACAGACGACAGCCGCCCCATCACTCGGAGAAACAAGGACTTACTGCCCCCACGACCAGGGGACACAGACACGGAGATCACATGAGGGGAAGGCTGGGAGAGATCTCCATCTGCAGCAGTGAACGGAGTCAACATCTCTCTCTCTGTGTCTGTTACGGTGCCAAAGATAATGAAAAGGAGAGCACGGAGTAAAAGAAAAAGTAACTGGTTTGTGTGTGTGCAGAGATATAAGGGGAAAACTAAACTAGATGATGGTCTAAAAAAATACACACTAAACTAAACTAGTTAGGGCTACTAACTAGATGCTCTAACGGGACTTTTCCATCTCTAGTGTCTATGGTTCTGTTTTTTAAACAAAGGAAAATTAAGAACTGTATGTTCATCTTTTCTTTTTAAGCTACACTTTAGGAATGATTAGGAACTGAAACACGGGAATGAAAGCAAGCATTTCAGAGAACTTATTTTGCATCTCCTGTGTGTTTTGACCTTAACATCAATGGAGGTGAATTACTGGCTTCCACTTGTTCCTGGCAAGCAAAAGAAAGGACAGGTAATATTGATGAAAGTGTTATTACAAGAATAATACGTGTAATGCAAAGAGATGCAGATCCGTAGGTCTTTTCTGTTAGGCAACTTGAACGCAGAGGAATAACAGCTGGACGTCGGGTTCTGGTCCAGTTGATACTTACTTGACTTCTTCCTAATCCAGAGCAGGGATGCTGTGAAATGGAAACCTAGCATCCCTCCAGGGCTAAGGCCAGTTATTTCACTGAAAAGGCACGTAGGTTTAGGTGAGTTAATTTTCCTCTAGGTTTCCATACCTGGAAGAGGGTTGGATTTGCCAGGTGATTGGAAGACAGGGAAAGGAGGGAGGATGACCTCTTTCTGCCTAAGTGCTGTGCTGGGGAGGGGCAGCTGTGGGCTTGCAGTGATACGATACAATAGCAGCTGCATGGTGCCTCCCTATTTACATTACGGTTGTATATGCTCAGCTAAAAATAACCTCCTACCCCTGTCCCTCAATTGGTGAGAAAATTAGCTCATGTTTGCACAGAGTCTGAAAATATGAATTCATCAATATTATAATGACTTCCCAGAGATCCCTGGGAGGAGTACGTAAATGAGCCAAAGCTAATGATAACAAYGCTATTTTTGTATGGCACTTACTCTTTACAACTTATACTCCCTTGATAATACCATTTGAAAAGCTCCCTCCTTTCAGATGTATGCAACTGAAACTCAATTGTAATAGAACACTTTGCGAAGCTACACTACACGTGCAGATATATCCCCATTGTACTCTGGAGTCAAGACATATTTAAGTGTAGCAGCACCACAGTGGCACTGCTCAAAGCAGCGCAACTAAATACTGTTCTTTCGATGAGAAGACTAAGCCCTCTTCATGCAGGCAATTTGCTAACGAGTAATGACTGCCACATGCCTGCTAATAAGGCTAAATGCTTTCATATAGTCACGTCGGGCTGAGGGTGAGGTCACTGGAGACTTGAAGCATGTAGAAACGCGCTCGCGCGCGCGCACTCTCTCTCTCTCTCTCGGCAAGGGAAAACCAGCAGAGCCGTCCTTGCTATGCAGGGACACAGCTGATCTGGGAAGAGACCCAAGTCCTGGAATCTGCAGGAAACCTGAATTAAACCCCTGTTTCTAATCATATCTCTACGTGACTCGCCCTCCATTCTGGAAGCATCCCCGGTGGGAAGCACAGCTGGGGAGTATTTTGGCTGCGATGATGTCAGCCCGCTCCTGATAGGCTTCTCCGTAAGGTGACACTTTGCTGGGTGAGACCCGTGTGCCTGGCCCTGGATTTTTACAGCCTCCGACTCAGCTTGCTTTCTGCCAGAGGATGGCACTCCACCCCCTGCAAAGGCGCTTTTCCCATTGCCCCGGACTACAACACATCGCCTGCGTTGACAGATCTGTGAACGAGACATGACACAAATGCTACCTGCTAATTTGTACCTCTTCTGCTGGTGCAGAGACCGGTGGCCTGGCTGCAGGAAGAGAAATGAGAGCAAGATGAAAATTGCAGATGGGAGATTGCTACTTTTGAAACCTCATTATTCGAGGCACTGGGGCAAATTATAGTAACTGGTCCTGATCCAAGGACAGTTCCTCTAATCATGAAGCCTGAGATGCACCAAAATACAGTTGAGCAGTGGGGAAAAAATCACGTCTTTATACTGAAAGCACCAGAGGCCCAACTTCTATCAGCTGTGCAGATGCACGCACAAACATGAACAAAACCACACAGGGAATCTGCGTGATTTATGTTTGACATGAGAAAGAGGACGTGTCATATGTAGCGATTTACCTGTATGCACAATTGGGGAAGACGGGCCAGAGACTGCTGCAACTGTAAGAAATTTTTCGTGTAATCTGCTCCTCGGTACCGTCACTGTTTGTTTTTCTTCTCCGAACTGTCAGCCTGAGGTGCTTTACTACATGTGTCCGCATCCAGCTCCTCTCTCCCTCTCTCTCATTCTGGTTCTCCAGCGCTGAGGGTGCAGCATCAGGGTTGCAGATGCTGCAGTTCACAGCACTCAAACCACACCAAAAAGATTTGCAATAAGATTATTTAAAATGAGTACCTCTAGGAAGCAAAACGCTATCCAGTATATCTGAACTGCTCCAGCCTCAACACAGCAGAATCTAAATTGCTCAGAAAATGGACAGCATCAGGATAATGCTTTATGAACAATATGTACTCATTGTCAACCTAAAAATACCTTTGGAAAGTTACAGGGTTTCTTCCTACATTGCGAACCAACGAGAAACAAAGGTCAGAAGCACAGCCTGCCCAGCCACCTAAATGGTTTTTCTTTCCAAATTTCCCTTGAACACACAGTTTATGTGAGCTGTGCAGTGTTTAAACCACACGCAACCGAAGCCTCAGTAAAACTCTAGTGCATTTCCGTAACTTACRTGTGTGATGGAGCCATTCCCAGGCAGCTCCAAGTTTTCAAGCTGTGGAAATTCACTGCCTTGTGCCCCACCTATCTCTCAAGGGTAGGATTTAAGCTGAATCTAACCTGACCTTTCTGGTGTGGAAGGTAAAAATCACCTATCAAAATGCAAAATATATCCTCTCGTAGTGCTTACACCGTTTTATATTTTAATCAAAAAACAGGAAGATCATGTAATTCTTCCTGTGGGTTCTCCAGCTATAAGAAAGACCCATTTTATGTCCAAGAGACTGCATTTATCATAGGTGTGACCCTGATGGCTCCCCCAGCACAGTGAGGGGGATGATTTTTGGACCAGAGTTGGTCTCACAGATGGATGTGAATGATGAAGAACCAACCCCACACAGACCCAAAGCAACTGAGACGCGCTGAGGAAAGCTGCACCMGGGGGGCCACAGCGTGCGCACCAGTCCACCCCTCACACTCCACCATGCGTTGCCATTACCTGTGCTCGATGCTCCCCAACCGCAAACTGTATCACGGCGATGCCTGGGCTATGGCTGTCTTCAATCCTCTCCACAGTGCTGGAGTCTATTTTCAGGTCGTTGCTAATTTCCGCACTCTGTATGAAGTCTTCTGTTTTCAAGTCCTCTACTTTCTTCAGCTCCCCGTTGGCCAGCTGAATGATCGACCCCTTCATGAAGTAGGGGGGCAGCGTGGGAGGCGCGGTGGCGGGGGAAGCGATGGACTGCACCACGGGCAGGTGGATCTGCGCCTGCACCATGGTGGCCTGGTAGGCGGGCTGGGTGGTGAGGGGCTCCGCGCTGAAGTTCTCGCTTTTGGGGACGGCGGTGGTGACAAACGTGTGAGGCACTGCTGCAAACTGGGGAGACGACGTGACGATCGCAGGTGCGACTCCTGACGGCTCGACGTCCGCGCCGCCAACYGGTATCAGCAGGGACTGGGTGCCAGGGATCACCAGGTGTTGCGGCAGGCTGCCGGGATACCCGATGGCTTGCTGCTGACCGCTCAGGTAGCCGATCACTGGCGGCTGGGTCCCGGCGTAGAAGGCTGTCGCTGGCAGCCCGACAGGGAGTTGCTCGGAGGCGCTGTGGGTGGTCTGAATGACGGTGTGAGGGGACAGCGTGGCCACTGCCTTCACCCCCTCGTGGCCCAGAGCCTGCTGCGGAGACAAGGCATAGGACCGGTGGGCTGGCTTTCCTAAGTGCAAGCTTCCCTTGTCGTTGAGGGCTGAGGGAGAGGTCTCGCGGTTGGTGGCCTGCTGCACCTCCATGTCCGCCGTGGGCGTGCTGCTGTTGGGGACCACCATGACGGAGGCTCGGACACCTGAGGAATCCCGCGCGCCATACTCAGCGGGGCTCGAGTGGACCACCACGTGCCTGGTCTCGTAATGATGGGGAGCTGGTTTATTGCCTGCTTTGACTAGACCCATGTCGGCAGAGGGCGAAATGCCGTACCTCCGGCTCTTCTCTATCTCACCGTTCAGTACCTCCTTGGCCTGCATCGCCTGCAGCCGGCTGCTGTCGGGCTTCTTCGGGGGATCCCTGGTGACGAAGTGGCCCCCCGCATCGGTGTACTGCACCACCACTTGGGAGGAAGGGCCGAGGGTGAGGGTGTGTGGGATCACTGTCTGGTGGGGGTGCAGGGGGACCGGGATGGTTGGAGGAGAGACATTTCTGACAGTGCTCTGGGAAGAGCTGGAAATGTGGACGTACTGGTTCTGCTGGGTGGGTGGAGGAGACCCGGCRGCGATCAGCCCAGGCGTCCTGACCAGGTGCGGCTCAACTTTGTGCCCCTGCTGGCTTAAGCCGCTCATGCTGGCCAGCAAAGTGGAATAAGCCTCCAGCTGGGAGCGCTGGGATGGAGTGGTCGCAACAGCTGTGGCCGCCGCCGCCACGGCACCGGTCGCAGAATTGGCGGTTGGGGAAATCAGCTGTGAGGGGATGAATCCGGTGTATGATCCGCTGTACTGGGGCCCGACGAACTGGAAGGTGTGCTGCAGGTGCGTGTACTGCACGGGGGAAACGGGGGTCCCTGACTGGGAGAGGGCGGGTGAGTACACCGTGGGAAGAGTGGTGGAGGCTGGAACGGACCTGGGCGCGCTTGGCGGGGAATAGTCCAGCCCTGCAGACAGCGACTTGTGCAAACCCTGCTGCAAGCCCGCCTCCACTGACGACGTGCCCCCGGGCCGGTGCCGGCCCCCCAGGCTGCCCTGGCCACCGGGTGTGCTGGGGAGCCATGCTAGGTTATCTGCACGGTGGTTTTCGTTTGGCAGGACCGGCTTCACCTCCGAAGGCAGGCTGGTGGCAGGGATTTCTCGCTTCTTAGGTGGCAGGCATTCATTGCTCCGCTCTTGGTTGGATTTCATCTTTCGCCGTCCCCCCTCCACTGTGCTCGCTTCACTGTCTGGCTGGCTCTGATTTCAGTCTGATAAACGGAAAGTCACATTTGATTTCTGCAAGGGATCCAGAGACTTCATGAGGAATCATCTCCCCGTGAGCACGATTCTCCGACTGCTCCTCTGGATTCTGCAACGAGAGGGTGGGCAAGGGAGGGGGGAGTCACACCATCAGCACTTGGAAATGAGAACAAACGAGCAGACACCCCGAAACAGCAAGCAAGTAAAAGAAAAACCTCTGGAAAAAACGAAACCTGTCAGGCATTGCCGCTCTTGTGTCAAGGAGCAATTGACAGCTGTGCTGTAAACCGCAGCGAAAATCCTGGGCATGTCTGCTAACGCATCACGAAAACGATTAAAACTTTAGGCAGACTGGAAACTCTCTGGCCATAACTTGCCACATTTAGCAGTGGCCACTTATTTCCCAAGGCTCACTTTCTTCTTCCTCTGGGAAAACCCTCCACGTTTCTAAGGTGCCCGGTTCACTCTTCCAGCCTCTCCTTCCCCTGCAACGACAATGTTGCCTTCACCCTGCCGTGTCCTAAAAAGCACAGGAGCACAGCAGGGAGCCCCGAGGAACATGCACACACAAAATATTTACGTTAGCTACAAGTAGCTATTAGCGGTGCAGAGGGAAGGTGGTGGGTTACTCCTGAACCCTTGAATCCCAGAGTCACCCATAGGGTGACTTCACAACACACTGGGCAGGGCTGCGGAGGCAGCAGCTGCCCCCATCACCCCCACACACCACAGCTCCTTACAGGCACATGTGCCCTTCATCTACGAGTCTGGCAATGAACCTCAGCCACGCGATCTGTTTACAGCAGCAGCCCAGAGCCAGAGATGGCTCTGAGCCAGGTTTTTAATGTGTGTTTTTTTTTTTTTCCCCCAGTGCTTTGAACTCCCTCTGCTACCGACACCTCACGCCCAGGTGCCCGGGCAGGGCTCTGTGCTGGGAGATGCCCACCACCGCATGCAGGTTGGACAGAGCCAGGTGCCGGCACCATCCATCTCCGTCGGGATCTGATCCCCCTGTTTCTTAGCGACTGCCAGACCAGGGAGGCTGCGGTGACTTCAGCCACCCAAAGGCAACAAAGTCAACAAAGTCTTCCTAACTCTTTCATTATCTGCTAAGGAAAATACTGTAACTAAATCACATCATGCTTTGAAAAAAAGCAAAAGGAGCTGACAGTCTCCCCCTACCTTCCTGAAACGTGCCTTGCCTTGTCCCATAACAAACTTTATGGAGAGAGAAACTCTTCCCCAGTCCCTGTCCAGCCCCTGCTTGTCATCTGCATTTCTGGCTGTTTTGAAAGATATGGAAGAATGGGTGCTGAGAAACTGTGCACCTCGCACAACCAGCATCCTAACAAGAAAAGCGTGCATTATAGGAAAGAAAAATGGAGAGAGAAAGAATTAAGAGTGGATGTGAAAGAAGATGGAAATAGGATATAGCCCACATTAAAGTGAATGCTGAGCAGCTGTAATGATACTTATGGCAAGTAATATTCCTTTGGGGGATTTCTTTCCCTGCTGCCTCGCTTCTAATGAACAATAAGCCTGATGTTTATATGCGTATGCAGTACTTYGAAGACATACTAGACTAAGATTAAACCTATCTTTAAGAGAACTCTTTATGTTTATGGTCCTCCAAGCTGCTGTAAGCCTGCAGGAAAAGTCCAAACCTTCTAATGGTTTGATACAATCAGTCTTAAGTTAATTATTCTGTTGTTTAAATATTGATAAACAGTAATGAAACACCAATAGCCACAGAGCTGAGGCGGGGGGGGGGGAGGGAAGGGTAAAACACTGTTTCAGGGTGGATTCCCTGGCTTTGAGGTGAGAGGGAGGATGAAAGGACTCAGGGCAGCTTCAAAAGAGCAAGGGCCAGCAACACCTTGAGCATGGCAGCTCAGGGGCAGTGGGCACCCACCGAGCGGCGGCTCAGCACCGCTACCCCGACCTGCCCCGACCCRCCAGCACCGCTGCCTCAGTGCTGCGACCGCAGCCCTGGATAAGGGCAGCCAGGAGACAGGGTCCCCACTACAGCAGCACAGGTCTTCCCCCTCCTTCTAACAGTTGCTCAGCGTGTCTTGGCAACAGCTAAAATTATTATATTACACATGACTTACAGATTTTTAAGTTCGACTAAAAATAAAATCGCCGAGCTCACATTTGCGCAGTCATCCTTGGTTAACTTTAGCTCACTGTAGGCTTCTGCCCTGGGCAGTTGGCTTTGGCAGGTAAGTCAGCAGCTCTGGGGACGCCGTGGGGGGATGCCCTCAACGAGGGGCACTTGTCCCGCTCCCCTTGCCACGGTGAGCTCGCACTGGGCTGGGACCGTCCTTCAATCTCTTGTGGAGATGGATGTGAGCTGCAAACCCAGAATTTAAATACACTCCCATGGGGAAAAGCTGGGAGCAGAGGGCTGGCCCCTCTGCCTGCAACAGAGCAGGGAGCTTGTACATGGGACCAAATAGGGCCAGTCTCTTGCTGTGATGGACAAACCAGGCTCCCCCAAACTAGTTGTTCCAAAAGCCCGAGGTGTCTGGGTTCAGCTTCTCCGCATCAAAAGTACTATTTTTGTACTTCATACTATTATGAAGCTGTATGAAACCTGGTGAAGTTTCACTCTGCAGGAGCTGAAGCAAAGGTTTTGTTCTGCTAAATAGCATTGAATCACTGACTTTTGGGTAGCCTCCAAAGCTAACATCCTTCAAAAATACCAAATACTAAATCTTGGGGTTTTTTTTGGTGTGTGTGTAGATCTTTCATATGGCTGACTTGATCATCACCTGTAACAAAAGGGCTGCCCAAAATCTCCTGGAGAGCACAGGAGGGATGAACAARCTTAACGGAGACAAAGGGATGAGACAGCTGTAGAGCGGTGAAGACTGCCCCACTTTTCCAAGTCCAAGTACTTCACGGTGAGACTTTGAACTCTAACAGACACAGGACTGGATTTGCAGAAATGCAAATGTACAGCATAAAACAGCCTACTTCTACTTCAAGACTTAAAAGTAAAATGGTAACTTTTCAGCATAATTCAAGTTCCAGCAACAGCAAAGGTAAGACAGGACTGATTTTGCTCAGGAAGCAATGAAAGGGAGACAACCCAAACAGAGCTTCTCAAAGGCAAGAGGTACAAGACCTGGTTAAACTGTTCTTTGCTGGCTGACCTAGAAAGGCGTACGCCTGCCTTCTGACGTGTGGCGCATGGTTTGTTATGTGTACGCTTTTTTTTTTTGGATCCAAGTAATTTTTCTGACTCTCGAGATTTCCTTTCTCTTTAACTTCAGAGCTGTCGATCACGATTTGTGAGATATGCCAACGAGCAGCAAACACCAGGTGATTTTTTGCTCCCGCTTTGTACGTGTGTGTGTCACACAAGTGCGTGCGTGTGTGCACGCCTGTGTAATTATGGC
Source organism: Phoebastria nigripes (assembly GCA_035582835.1). Taxonomy (NCBI): domain Eukaryota; kingdom Metazoa; phylum Chordata; class Aves; order Procellariiformes; family Diomedeidae; genus Phoebastria; species Phoebastria nigripes. Next base: position 1,610,986 of record JAYKAV010003010.1, on the reverse strand, counting down.
TGGGAAGATAAAGGGGACAAAGAGATCAGGGACAGCAGCTGGACTTTGGTATCTCTGGCAGCGAGTACACACGGAACATTGCTAAAATGTCTGGACAGCCAGTGTCCGCTGGCAGCCTGCCCACACTCAAATTCCTGGAAAGGCTTAAGGCAGAAAAATAATCACTTGGAGGAGTCACCATCTGGGCTTACTCTGGTCCCAAAGGAATTGCTCACTGGAGCTCAGGATGTGCATTTTTCATGCAAAACTCCAGCGTCTCTCTGCAAGGCACTTTAAACCTCACCATGTCTCCCAAAACAGTATTTTTCTATTTATTTCATCTAATAAATTTAAAACTCATGAGAGGATACTGGGTTATAGCTTGAGGGGCTGACCTCCTTTATTTATCCGGAGTTCACTGCAGCCAAGGTAAAACCAGCAACACAAGCCTCCGTCTGCACCATAATCGTATGCTGTGTCCCACCACCCAGGACTGAGTCTTGGGGTGCAGAGAAGTTGGGGCCAGACTCACAAACCACTGCAGCACCTGGCTATGCAAATGGTGGGACTTTCACTACTTTCAGAAATCAGGCACTTTTTGCAGTCCCATGATGTAGCTAACGTCATTTTTAGGTCTCTCAAACACCTTCAGAAATCTGGTCCCTCATCCTCTCTGACCTTTCTGCAGCTGCCTACAAACTCACACTGACATTTGCCACCAGGAGCAAGGGCTGGGACCATCCACTTGTTTGCCTTATTGCATGGAGCAACCGCCCAAGGAGGGCAGCCATCAGACTCCAACTTCAGGGATATTCAATTCAAACCAGTCGCTTATTGTCAAAAGGCTCCTTTGATCCCAAACCCTAGTAAGACACAGATTATTATGACTTTTTAACTTTCACCTTCCGGCTCCAGGTATGACCAGTAATTTCTCACATTTATCCGTGCAATAAAAAACTGGGTCTCCCCTCTGTCAAGACACCGTTGCCCTGCCTGGCAAGTAGACATCAATGCAATATTCAAAGAGTACATCAAAAAAACAATCCTTTGAATCGAGCCTGACACACGGCTCTTAATGTCTGGGGTGTTACTGGGCAGAAACAGCAGCACAGTCTGATGCTCCTGCCTCAAATTGCCCGCCCATCCCATCACGATAGGATGAGCGGGTAATTTTGGCAGTGCCGGAAATCAGTGGGAAGGGAGGGCACTTCGTCCCACCTCTCCCCTCCCCTCTGAGGAGGTTGGCATCTTGCAGGATCAGATTCAGAGAGATTAAAAGACAGACACATTGCAGAGCGCTCCGCAGCTGTATTCTGGCTCTCAGATCTATACGCCAGCTTGTCCCCCCCGCTCTACACCCTGCCCACTGCCAGCTACATATTCATAGTTGTAACTGCTACAGATTTCATTAGCCTTGCCATGTGCAGCTCAGCGCACGCCAACAATAGCTATAGGAGTTTATTGTCCAATCCAACCAATTTCACAGCACTCTGGCAGATTTCCCAGGAGGGCCAACTGCAGAGATCCATTAATAAGAAACATGAAAACCTCTAGTAAAATTTGAAATTCTCCTCCCAAAACTAAAGGATTCCTGATCAACACCGCATCTGCAAGACAGATCGTCCACTGCAGTGTTAGCTCTTATTATACTTTTGGGAATCTGCCACAACAAATTGCTACAGGTTTCTGCACAGCGAGCAGCTATTCTGCACGTCCCTCCTCTCCCCGGTCAGATCAGACAGCCTCCACGCAATATAAAAAGCAAGTGATACGAGCAAACTTGAGCGAGCACATCACTGGATGTCAGATGCCCAATGGCTTGACATTCCCATGAAGTTTTACGATGCAAGTATGTAGGTACCAGTGTTGAGAGAGGAAGATTTAGGAGGAAAAAACAGTGTAAGACACACTCCTGAAAGGACAGACAGATGATAAGAGTTCCAGGACAGCCATTCACTCGATGACATTCATGAATGCAGGTGATACAAAGAGATGATCAGAAAGCCACTCCACTGGTTAAGTATCCATTTCTGCTACTTAGCTCCTGAATTTTGAGGATAAGGGGAGATCTGCGTGTTCTAAGCAGGGCACGTGTCTCCTTTAGTCCTGTTTTACCACAGTTACACTATGGTTAGGTACACATAGTTATTTTGTGTGGTGGGTGCTGGTGAGCTCCACAAGAATACTATGCTAGTATCAGCTTAAGTTTCAGTTAGGCTAACTGCTGAATTAATGACATTTGAATTAACTTTCAGAAGTTTGCAAGTTTCTGCCATCAGTTCATCTGGGTGCCATCACCTGGTTCTGGAACAGGAAAGATGCCTGTATTTTTAGCGTCTGTAAAAGTCATGCCATGTTCTGGATGCGCAGCATAGCTTTCTGTGCACATGTATAGCGATGCAGCTACACGTAAGCCTTGTAGGACTGCAAGTATCATCGGTGATCTGAGTAGGTTCACAGCTGCCTACTCATTTATTCCAAGTTTTTTACAAAAAAAGTTATTAGCAAAGGTGATCCCTCCTCTTCCAGCATGCTTTGCAGAGAGGCGGTACCACAGAGCGCAGCACAAGACGCCAGGCAGGCAGGCAGGCTGGAAGCAAGGAAGTATTTGCTCCGAGAGCCACAAGCTGACCCCGTGCCAGGGCTGCCGTCAGAACGCTGGGTACGTCGGCCATCCCGCCGCCCTCCCAGCCCACCCCCCAGGCAGTGCCCTCACTCCCCGGCACAGAAATCCCCTGCCTTGCAGTGCCAAACCCRGGCGCTCAAATATCACGAGTCAGGCCCTGCTTCTTGCCCCTAAAAAACATGATATTGGTTTACAAATAGAAGATTTCTTAAAATGGTAATGGCGGAGGCTATTTGCTTTTTTATTATTTTTTCTTTTAACTTGCCCTTCTGCTGCATGAGGCCTTTCAAGCTCGAGGTCTCTAGCTTTTCCCTGCAACCCACAAGACCAGAAACTTACTATTTCAGCTAAAAGCGGAATTTCCCATCTCATCATTTGACACCAGGAACTGGAGTTTTGTGAAACAGCRTCAGATATCTAGAGACTAGTGATAAAAATGCAAGAGCTGACAACGCTGATTATGGTGAAATTTCTTTGAGGGTGAAGCGCTGGACTCGAGAGCCCTCTGCCTCTACGGAGAAAGGTGGAGAAGGATTTAACTGCTAAGTAAGGGCCTGAGCCCTGGGGCAAAGCCATGTAAGTGTGCACAACTTGATGCACGGCTTTCTCTCTCAGCTGCACAGCAGAACGTGCACCTCAGCTGACCCTACGAGAAGCACCTCTATCTGCACCACGAAGGAAAGACCTGGGGCTGCTTGGGCCTGGGGTTTCAGCTCAGGCTGACTGCGAGCTGCACGGTCCTGCAGGCAGATCTGATCCAGGTGTGACGCTGAAGCACATTCCAGCAGCATGATATTTACCACCACGCTGCGCTGAAGCCTTTACAACCTGACAGAGGTCTACCAAACCCCTCCAAAGCCCTGCTCCTGAAGCCTCAGAGGCGGCTGTGCCAGGAGCATCAGGACCACCAACTCAAGATGCTCAGGAAGGCAGCGTCCCCCTTCACATACACCCAGCGCCTTCAGTGGCAGTGGGGAAGCTGTGGCGCACACACATATTTTAAAGTGCTCCTTCAACCCCACTGACAGCAGGACAGAAAGGTGGATCCCACCTGTGCTGCTCCGCAAGGGGCCAGATGCAGCATCTAACTTTTTATCTCCTGCACCGCACCGACTGCTGCCAGCGCAGGATGGCGGGTTTACAGGACCAGCTTGTCTGATACTGCACAGTATCAGATACTTTACTCTTGCACCCATCCCCTAGAGGCATTTCTGCAGCTTAAATGAGTGAATAGAGTTCATTTATAAACAAGTATAATACTGAAATTACTTTGTTGATGTTTTTCATTTATCTAAAATGTGCCCAGCTACAATGGGAGCTGCCTACACAATTTTCCATTGAAAATTTCACATGAGTGACTATAAACGTAGCGACACCCACTCGCCGCTTATTTTAACTTGTGACAGAAACTGTCATGCCTGTATGAACACATTTGCACCGCAGATATGTCACACAGGTCTCCTTCCATGTGTCTGAAAATGCTCACTAACGTTCTCTCCTTCTTCAGCAAAACAAATTAGAGAGACGCCTGGCTTCGCTGCCAGGAGAGATGAATAAGACCCCCACAAAAAATTACAGAAACCGGGGGCGTTTCACCCCTTTGAAGATCCAGCCAGTAACACCAGCAAGCAGCAGCCAACTCGGAGCAGCCATTTTACAGATAAGCACAGGCGCTCATGGGGAGGAATGTACCTTTAAGCCTGGCTGATAAGGGGACGGTGTGAGAGCACGGCTTTAGGGGCAGATTTGGAAAGGTCAGCTGCATGCTCGATGCCTTTCCTTGGAAGTCCTCCCTGCAGACTGCTTCTCTGGTAGATTCCACGTGCTAGCAAATTAGACTATAATTAGTCCATCTGTAAAGTGCGAAACGTGAATTGACATTAAATTCCCCTTGAAATGGATTCCAGCACCTTGCCTTCTCTCAGGCTTCATTCAGCAAAGCTTTAACTTGAAACAATTTTGCATGAGCCCTTGCTCATAGCTCCAGCAGACACTCGGTGCCTCGCCAAATCAGGATCACTGACTGCACCACTGACAAAACCGAAACGCCAGCAGCTCACCCCGGCCTTGAGGCATGCAGCACGCTCCCGCAGCGCTGCAGAAGGCTGACAGCGAGTTCAACATCCCCCCCAGCCACCTCTCTGGTCTTTCTCTAATCCATTCATTTTTTTCTTCATTCAGGGTCAGCTACGTTTGGGTGTGCCCTGCAGCACTGCCCACCCGTCCTGCACAGACCCTCAAATTGGCAATCTCAACACAGGCAACGTCGCAGGGGTCAGTGCACGTATGAATGCATGTGGGCAAAAAACCCGACCRACTCTTCTGCATCTCCTCACCCCATAAAACGCCCATCCTGGCCCTGCAGCCCACAAAACCAAGTGACTAGTTACTCTTCCTGACTCAGCTTTTTAGGGAGCCTCTCTCCTGCTCCATGGGGAGCGCGGCAGGCAGATAAAATGGGCACGGAGAGCCAAATCCATCACCAGCGTCACTTGACTGAGGCCAGCGCAGCGAGAGTGAGATTGCCCCGACTGTTCTATATCTGGCAAGGCAATGCAGAAAACAATTAAAAGAAAATGAAATAATGCAGGTTTATAACAACATAGCAGGCTCCACAGTCACAGGCTCCAGTTGCAATTAAAAAACCCACACGTTCCAACTAAGAATGTAAATCATCAGTGTTGCTCTCAAGCAGGGAACGTTGACAAATGAAGGCGATGTGCTAACAGGCGGTGCCAGTACTCTTAATTTAAGTATGTGAGAAACAAAGGTATGTACCATCTAGGAATGCCAGAAAGAACTCRCTTTGAACAGCAATCAGAAAGAACTGGAAGGGTTTAAAAATGACTTTTCTTACAAAAAACAGATACAAGAAAACCTTTTGCTCCCCTTCTCCCAGCCACCTGAAGAAGGAACGAGAAAATAAAAATCACACAGCTCCCATAAAGGTTATTTATATAGGAGTTTTGAACTCAGAACTAAAAAAATTCCTCCATTGGACATGTGGGTCCAGTGAATCACAGCTTGGAAATCSGAATGGATCTTTCGTAAAAGCCACTGAGCCACGAACATGCTTTCTCACCACTGCGATCACTTCTGTGAAAGCATCTTACCCATCTGCCACTGAAAATCCACGGCACAGAGACAAGTGACTCCCCGACACCAGTGAAATGGACAAAAGGATGACTAGCTACCTGCAGCTGGTTTCAATCGAAAAGCCGAGTAATTATTGCAGCCCTCTCCTGTGGCTCATATGGAGCGCAGCATGGAGCTGTAAAGCGTTATGCAAGTCTAATGTGCTGCCAGATCTCTTAGAGCAGGCAGCAGCCAAGTCGCTCCCTCCCACCATTGGCTCAGCTTCATTAACTTAATCAGGTATTCATTCATTCATTCACTCACTCATTCAAAAAAAAAAAAAAAATTACACTAAACCTGGCAAATAGCCAGTGCCATGCACACAAGGAGCATGCTCACATCAGCCACCGGGGCTGGAAGAAAAAGGGTAATCTAACATCCCTCCCGCTTTGAGAAGGGCATTAGTTTTTCAGGCAGCCGGGCGCACACGCACCTTTGCAACAACCTCCCCAAAAGCACGGAGGGCTTGGGAGCTGCGGTGGGGGCAGATGCTGGCTCTGGAGATCGTGGAATYGAGAGCAGCCCTGTAAGTCAGTGCAGCCAGCAAGCAGCGGAGTAGAGTACTTCCCCAGAGCAACGGACTAATTAATTAATTTGATTATTTAGGGGGAAAAAAAAGGAATTGTGGCAGGATCAACTCAACTCGTTTTGCTGCAAGGTTCCTACCCTTTCTTTCGCACATACCACATACGTTGCACAGCTTAATCCAGACAGAAGGGAACAAAGCAGAACAGAAAGAAGGAAAAAAAAAAAAAAAAAAAAAAAAAAAAAGAAAAAAGAAAAAATAGGGGAAGCATCACACAACCAATGTTAAGAGCAATTGGTAATGGAAATCTCTGTTTGACCTCTGTATCTGTAAACATAAGACTTCCTACAGGCGTGTAGCATTCAAGCATCAAATAAAGAGTCCCCTCCCTTGCACAGCTCTTGCACTTGTTTTTCTTAGTCTTTACATGTAAGTTTGCAAAGAACGTTATTTCTTCCCTCTAGCTGTCATCAGAATGACTTTCACTGCATTTTTTTTCCAGCAAGCTACAAGAAAGCTGCTTTATGACTATTCCAAAAAGCAGGCCTTGAGAGTCAGCTCTGACTTTACTGTGAAGAGTTTCAAGCAGTGAGCCAGGCTGGGCATTAAGGACAGGGGAGAGGTGTTACATTTCCCACAGCGGAAGCTGAGCAACAGCGTGAAAGCAGTCAGCATCTCTCCCCCTTATCTCATTCTGCCCTGTGCGGAAAAATACCAGATGGCAGGTTACTCCGAGCAAGTCCATAAAAGTAACATATAAATACAAAGCACTGTGACTATTTCAAAATAGTGTTTATGGTTATATAATGAAAACTATACACCATGGTGCAAATCCTCAGCCATAGACCTGGCCAACATGCTCCAAGAGCATCCACACTCCCCACCTTCGTCCAGTGATGCAAATCAGACCTCACAACCCTCCATCTTCTGTTATCATGGAGAGCACAAATCTTCCCTGTAGGAACTTCAACCGCCTCTTCTCTAGCTAGCTTCCAAGTTGCTATTTCTCTTCAGACAAAAAAAAAACCCAGATCTTCTATGGCCACTGCCACAAACCACGATACAAATGGCAAATCAGACAAAGACTTTCAAAAAGGGCTATTAATGTAAGGCCAGCATTTAGCTAAAGGTCTGCAGTTCAGGTGCACTTAGCAAACGCACATAAAAGACCCCCAACCAACACCCGTTACTCTGACCCTGACTCTTCCTCTGACCATACCGCAGAAGCCCACGGTTAACTCCTAGATCCCTTCTTGAATTTCTCTGTAGGTGGACGTACTGAAGAGCACCTAAGTACCTAGTAGACAGCTTCTGGGGAACCACCTGTTGATACGTGTAAGGGCTACAAGTGAACGTTAGGTATTGCAGCTCATCGGTGAGTGAACAGTGAAGTATGGCTGAACATTGCTTCTTCAACTGCTACATGACAGCACGTAGAATTTGCTGACTAGAAAACAAAAACTACACAAGATGCTTTTACTGCATTAACAGAATTAAAAAAGCGAAAGAGATGAAAAGGTGACTGAAGGCGACACATTTCTTAGTCCTTGGCCTTCTGCACTCCAAAGTGTGTAGGGCATCAGCCAAGCAGCCTTGAAGTACTCTACACTCAAGTCAGCCTCCTTCACCAGAAGTTCAATTTCAAGCTAAGGAGAGCTTAAATTATCCAAGCCCTTCAAGCACTGTGTCTCTTTCATTATCTTGGTCCCCATCTCTAACCCATCTCTAAATGGGGTCCGAAGCTTGGAGGTTCCTCCTCTTCTTTTGACTTCACCTCCCTTCTCTTGCATTCCTGACACCACTACTTCATTCAAGATACAATGCGAATCCTTCCTCCTCTGTCCATGCCACCAGTCTTAACTTCCCCTCTCTTAAACAGCTGCTCAAGTCTTCTTTGCAGCAGCAACCTCCTTTCCTTGCATCAAGGCAACAAACCACCATGAGATTCCATCTTCTGAGCCTCTCCTCCATAGCCGGGAGCACCCAGCGAGGTGTGATTTCTGACACAAGAAGTAGCTACATGAGTTTTAAAGCAGGCCATCAGAAGGACAGGAACATAATGGTGCAGGAGAAGAAAACCAGCCCGGGAACACTATGAGTATTTTATCCCAAACGATCCGCACTTGGGCAGAGGTTCTAGTTTGGTCTAGATAAATAAAAGGGATGTGGTTTGAGCAATTCTGGTTCTTTATATGAATCATTTCACTTCTCCCTCTGAAAGAATCATTAGAAGAACGTGGGGTTTCATGATTCAAGGTAGGAGAATGAGAAGGCAATATTTCAGCACTGTGAAATGAGGCTTGCGTGTCTAACCACACCGCCAGCTCAGAGTTCACTTCTTATAAGTGTCAAGTGTATTTTCCCTTCTGTATCTCTGCAAGCCCCAGTTCTGTCTGTTGTCATCACTCATGGGATTTACCTAATCCCTGAAACAGCAGAAAAAAAATCATCTTTTTTGCTGCAGAAACAGAATCACGTCTCAAGCACACACTGAAAAATTCAAATTGTACATATCATTTATTGTAGCTCCATTCATCCGCCCGGTGTTGACAGTACAAATACAAATGATGCCCATAACAAAATGCTGAACTGCAGTCCAATGTATTCAGTGGTATTTCTCGAGATTTCCACTCACTTTTGCTGTTTCTCTGCTCACATTCCTCACACTTCAGCATATTCAAGCAGCTGCCTGTTTATACAAACACAGCCTGAAACAGAAATGTTGATTCCCTCCTCATCAAAGCTGGTGGCTTTAGCTGTATCCACTGGTCTGAACTATGAAGTGGGGCAGAGGCAATCAGAAGCTAGGGGTTCGTTTAAAATCTATTATCTCAYGATTCAGCTGCAAAGGGGGACTTCACAACTTTCTAAGCGCAGAAATTCACCTTTCCAGAGTTTTATTTTTAACACTAGTGGACTGCAACGTTGACCTTTTAAATTCATTATATCACATTATACACGGCAGGTACAACTTGCCATATGACTCCTTTCATACACAAATACATGACAGTGTAGTTCCAGGTTTTACTGGCACTCCTTGGACCCACAGCAGCGAATCCAGCTCATGACTGTGCATCGTCTACTGACAAAGCTCTCCTACCAGCTAGGGCAGCCTTTTGCACAGCACCCAGCGAAACTGCGTTAGCCCTTTTGTAGCGACAGACACATCCGATTGCAGTTTGCCAATGCGTTTCAGTGGGTACTACCTACAGGGCTTTGAAGTGCTCCCTCCAGACTGGGGCTAAGGCAAGACCTAGTGTGAAAGCTTGTTCTCTAACCAATGATACCTTGCTAATGACRGGATTTCAGTTTCCGTGTCAGCTAAGGACCTTTCAGAAGCACTCTAACTAAATTAGGGGAAGGTAAAGAGCTTCAGCTGGGGGCCCGAGTGCCCAAAACCTTTGTGCGCTTCTCTTCAAACCAGCATTTAAGTGCTGTTCTCCCAGAGAAGAAAACAGTTAAAATAGGCTCAGATCCTCCCATTGCAAAGCAGAACCCAATGGGGAGACTTTCTTGGGAGAAGAAAGCTCTCCGGGGAGTCCCTTGCAAAAACTGCCTCATCTCACCAAGACGTCTGCTCCAACCAGGACGAACAGGGAACACCGACAGTCGGTCAAGTCTGCTCGCAGAGGCAYCCTCTGTCTAACGCGTGAACTTCGGAAGCGACAGCTACGTGATAGACGTGATGTATCCCACTGCCCCGCAGCTTCCCCTGCGGTCACAGAGACATTAGAATCATAGAATCATTTAGGTTGGAAAAGACCTCTAAGATCATTGAGTCCAACCATAAACCTAACACTGCCAAATCCACCACTAAACCATGTCCCTTATCACCACATCTACACATCTTTTAAATACCTCCAGGGATGGTGACTCAACCACSTCCCTGGGCAGCCTGTTCCAATGTTTAACCACTCTTTCAGTAAAGAAATTTTTCCTAATGTCCAATCTAAACCTCCCCTGGCGCAACTTGAGGCCATTTCCTCTCGTCCTATCACTTGCTTCTTGGGAGAAGAGACCAACACCCACCTGGCTACAACCTCCTTTCAGGCAGTTGTAGAGGGCAATAAGGTCTCCCCTCAGCCTCCTCTTCTCCAGGCTAAACAGTCCCAGTTCCCTCAGCCGCTCCTCGTAAGACTTGTTCTCCAGACCCTTCACCAGCTTCGTTGCCCTTCTCTGGACACGCTCCAGCAMCTCAATGTCCTTCTTGTAGTGAGGGGCCCAAAACTGAACACAGTATTCGAAGTGTGGCCTCACCAGGGCCGAGTACAGGGGGACAATCACTTCCCTACTCCTGCTGGCCACACTATTTCTGATACAAGCCAGGATGCTGTTGGCCTTCTTGGCCACCTGGGCACACTGCTGGCTCACATTCAGCCGGCTGTCAACCAGCACCCCCAGGTCCTTTTCCGCCAGGCAGCTTTCCAGCCACTCCTCCCCAAGCCTGTAGCATTGCATGGGGTTGTTGGGACCCAAGTGCAGGACCCGGCACTTGGCCTTGCTGAACCTCATACAGTTGGCCTCAGCCCATCGATCCAGCCTGTCCAGATCCCTCTGTAGAGCCTTCCTACCCTCGAGCAGATCAACACTCCCACCCCACTTGGTGTCATCTGCAAGCTGACTGAGGGTGCACTCGATCCCCTCGTCCAGATCGTAGATAAAGATATTAAACAGAACTGGCCCCAATACTGAGCCCTGGGGAACACCACTTGAGACCAGCCGCCAACTGGATTTAACTCCATTCACCACCACTCTTTGGGCCCGGCCATCCAGCCAGTTTTTTACCCAGCAAAGAGTACACCCGTCCAAGCCATGAACAGCCAGTTTCTCCAGGAGAATGCTGTGGGAAACGGTGTCAAAGGCTTTACTGAAGTCCAGGTAGACAACATCCACAGCCTTTCCCTCATCCACTAAGATGGAGATCATAGAAGGGAGATCAGGTTAGTCAAGCAGGACCTGCCTTTCATAAACCCATGCTGACTGGGTCTGATCGCCTGGTTGTCCTGTACGTGCTGCGTGATGGCACTCAAGATGATCTGCTCCATAACCTTCCCTAGCACCGAGGTCAGACTGACAGGCCTGTAGTTCCCCGATCCTCCTTCCGGCCCTTCTTGTAGATGGGTGTCACATTTGCTAACCCCCAGTCAACTGGGACCTCCCCGGTTAGCCAGGACTGCTGATAAATGACGGAAAGTGGCTTGGTGAGCACTCCCGCCAGCTCCCTCAGCACCCTTGGGTGGATCCCATCCGGCCCCATAGACTTGTGTGTGTCTAAGTGGTGTAGCAGGTCGCTAACCATTTCCCCTTGGATTATGGGGGCTTCGTTCTGCTCCCTGTCCCTGTCCCTGTCTTCCAGCTCAGGGGGCTGGGTACCCAGAGAACAACTGGTCTTACTGTTAAAGACTGAGGCAAAGAAGGCATTAAGTACCTCAGTCTTTTCCCCATCCTTTGTCACTATGTTTCCCGCACATCCAATAAAGGAACGAGATTCTCCTTAGCCCTCCTTTTGTTGCTAATTACCCGCCACTGCCATTCCTACAGTGAAAAGGAAAAGGGATTTTTTTTTCTCCAGTTTTATTTACACTCATTTAGTCCTGGACTGAGTGATTCTCCAGCATCTGATCTGTTTACCACTCTCTCTGTCTACTCTGATTTTTTCTTCTGAATGCATAATGATTTTACATCTGTTAACCTGGTTCAGTTTCTTTTTCATATGTGGTTTTTGACTTGTAGACTTCTTATAGTAGATACGGAATATAATGCTGTTTCTTCTGCCTTTTGTTCTCCTTGTGTTTATGAATGAATGTTTTCTTAGAAATGTGAAGTAACTACTGCAATGGGTGATACATAATCTCTTTGGTACAATGGACATGTTAAAAAAATAAGGAATAACCATGAGATCATACAACCAGGGTGACTAAAACAACATCATCAGCGGTCACAACTTATTCAACTCCTGAGGACGAAAAACCTTGATAATACTCTGCTATGAGGCTAGTGAAACTAAAACCGAAATAAGCTACACAGTCACCGTTGCCCTTGGGTCAAAATAAGTAAGAACTAATGGTTCCTAATAGAAGTGGCAGGAATTTTTCAAGGAGAATTTACATTAGGAAATGCTTGTTTTCAAACCTGAATCTGTTAGAAGGAAGAATGTTTGAATACATTTACAGATGAGGAAAACTGCTGGAATTTCTTTGCAAATATTTTCCCAGTAATTAAAGAAAAAAAAAAAAATCCATTTGCTGGGCCCAAAACGAAGGTTTGCTTTAAACATTTAATGAAGGTGTAATTAAAAAATGCTGTAACTGCAAAAGAAATTTGGTTTGAAATGAAACTATCTTCTAGCTAGAATAGAGCTATAGGCTTTGTTGTACAGTTTTATAAAACATTTTTACCTATTATCTGATTTTCATTGCATCTCAGTTTTTCAAGTTTTCCTCCCATTACAGCATGAGACATTTTTTTGAGATCTTGGAAATTCTCAGGGGCAGAAGTATCATTTCCTCCTAGCTCTGATTTCTAATTAGATTTAAATCTTTCCTAGCTGGGGCAAGACCTACCCAAGCATTTTGAAACATTGCCAGGTTGATTATCCATGTATATGAAAATTCACATCCTTGCTCTTGGCTGGCAAAAAACATGAGCTGCACTGGAAAAAGTGTCTGTCTTCTTCTCTGATGGCATCATTCAACTCACCCCCCAAGGGTCCAATTCTGCCTGCAAAATCTTTCCTTTCGGCTCAGACTGCTGCCGAAACAGCACAGTATCTTCTCTGATGTACAGCTGGGTTGAGATGACAGTTACCGCACTGGTTTAATGAGAGGGAAAAGGAGAAAGAGAGGGAAGGGAGCTGCTGGCCTGTCTGGTGAATTGGGGTTGAAGCAGCTGCAGCATCTCAGCAGAAGCCATAGTGCTGGTCCATACCATTCAGTGGGGAAGGAGGGAGAGAAAACACATCTCCTATACATATGTTGCCTGAGCTGTTGCTGAAAGTTGCTGGCATGGCTAACAGAAGTGGCACCGCAAGATTTCTTGGCTGTCAGGGTGAGGCTACCTTGGCTTTTTGGTGTTTAGAGAAGTGGGTTAATGAGGAGATCTTCCGGTGGTCCAAACTGCATTTCTCACATGGACTGCATTGCTACAGCTTTATCAGCAAAACCTTGTACAATTTCAGTTCACTAGTGGGCTGCTGGCAAGGATGGGAATATGCTCGTTACACCTATCCACTGAAAATGTTGCAAGACTCTCAAAAATGATAGATTTTAGCAGGTGATTTTGACAGCTATGCCCTGTGACACCACTCAGCACAACTGTGCTGAAACCACTCTAGTGAGGAGCTACGAAGGTGGGGGTAACATAACTAGTGACTCATCTGTATCACCTAGTTCAAGATCTTGCCCAGGACCCCCGATGAGGTCCACGGTAGCTGCTACTCAAAGTGTACGACATGTGAGATTCCAAGGGGAGCAAAGCACCCTGAAAACACTGTAAGCTGCAGCGTGGCCRCACTACGCACTAGCACGTAATGGTTCTTCCATGCAGTTGCACTACCTACATCCATCAAAACCCCATATATGTCACAGATAAAACTACAAGCTGACAGAAAACCAACAAAAAAACCACCTGCGTAACACCTACTGCACAGACCTAATGCTCCAATTAGACTAGGTGCCTCCTCACACAGCTTACTTCATTGACAGAAACATTTCCAGTGGAAGATGCAGACAAATCAGCCCTGGGATCAGCAGCAGCAGCTGCTGCTTTCTGCAYGCAGAGTGTTGAGCAAATCAACAGAGACGAGCTCCCGCTCACATCAAAATCTCAAAGATGTGGATGACAACTCTGGTTAATTAAAAGACACAGGATCAGACTAGAGGAAAATTGTCACTCAGCAGCTTAGACTCAAAATCAAGCTGGTCTGACAAGAAATTGCAGCTTTCCCAATTTTCAGTCTGTGGTCAAGTACTGTTTCTACAGTTCTGGTCTAAAATTATTTCCCCCCACACTCTGTTCTTTTCTGAACTACTGTTTTAGCATTTTTCTTCTTCATTCTCCTCATCTTACCATTTCTGTCATTCTTGCTTGCTCTTAAATGTTAGTTTCTGTCCTTGCTTCAATATCAGTTAAAATGCCACTATCAGCATGAGACTGAGTCAGAATTGAGACTGCGCACTCACTCATTTCTGACTCTAGGAAAAAATTACTAAAAGCCAAAAAAAGTACTGTGGATTACATCCCCTCTCACTGATGCCCAGAACAGCAGAACTGCACTAGTACAGTCTTTCATTAAAAATGTATATGATTGCTATGAAGTGTTTATTGTGTCACTCTCTATAAAAAAGTTTTGCTCTGTCTGTTTCCACCCCCAACTTTAAGTCTATGGAAAACACACTGAGAAGGTTGGCAGGCTCATATGGGCATTAATTCGTATCTTCAACTTGTTCTTAAGGTTGATTGTTTTTGCATTACTCCCATTTTAACCACATAAACCAGTAGTGAAAGAGCCTTCCTGAGAGGGCTTTCTTGTACCCTTGCAAGGGGAGGCTGTTCTGTTCACATTCATTGCAGAGAATCCACATTTCATAGGCAGGTGAGTACAAAATTTCTGGAAAAACTCAAACCGTTGATCTCAAACAGGGATTAAACAACGTTAAATATGCATGTGAATTGCCATTTGTTTTGGATTTAATGGTATTTAAGCATAATCTTTAAAGAGAAGAGCTGATGCAAGACAATGTCTCCTTTTTCTTCATTTCCTACCTGCAGAATGTGGCCTGGAAGACATTGGATGCAGAGGAGCTAACACAACCATGTCAGATAATAAAACTAATAAAACACTTGTTGAGAGTTACTACCTAAAGTCTTGCTCCTTTACCACTAGAAGTTGTTTATTGCAATGGGAACATCAGGCGTTCCTTATACCAGGAATTTATTAATAAGCCAAATCACAGGAGCAGCACACAAGCAATGTGCCTATGAAAACAGCTGTAAGAGCAAACCAGAATTTTAGAGATTTCCCTTGTAAAACAATACGTCAAAGATTTCAGTAAGCACAGGCCTAATTCTGCCTCCATAACACCTCTAAAACATCCGAGAACCTCAAGTCCAAAATTATTTGGGTATGTTATTGTATCAGTTGTTTCCATGCTTATTCAAAAGGACAACCTGAGCCAGTTTCCAAATCAAACCTGTGCCTTCTCTGCAGAGCAGTCTCTCTCTTCCTAGAAGCTCCACCACCCCAAGCAATGCTGTGCGACACCAAGACTCTACGGGCCATATATGCTCTTCCAAATACCCTTCACGTGAGGGTAACTGAGAGCCTTGCAGTAAGATCAGAACTAGGATGGGCTGAAAGCAATTAATGAGCAGAAGCAAATTCCCTCCATGAGCATAGGCTATACTCATGCAGTGGCAGCACTTGCAAAACAGAGAAGACAAAGTCTGTCCTTTGCCATCAGAAAAGAAAAAGCTAGTGATGAACAACGGTCTTTAAAAACCACAGTTTGGCAGTTACAGGAGAATATCTAATTACCATCATATTTAATATTATATGGCTTTAATAATCCTCTGTTATCATCAAGCTGCTAGCACTAAAAGAAAATGGGAAATTGGCTCTGATGCCTAATGGGAAGGAGAGGCTCTGCCCTCTGGGTCCTTGGTTTGGAGCCAGCTCAGGTTGGAAGTGAAAGTCATTCCTGCTGGGCAGCCTCTCTGAAGTGAGCTGATGTCGTCAGGCTCAGTCCAGTTCCACGTTCAGAGAATAAAAACCATCACCACAGCAATGGGGTATGCTGGAGGAGGGAACTATTGAAAACTCTTTGTTTCTAGCTTTTTATTAGCATACCAATAGATCTTAGCCTGGAACGAGGATATTTATACAGGGATATTTACTCCAAAGCAAATCTCACCAACAGTGACTGTATGAAACTTGCATGGACCTTATACTGGTTTAAAATTAGAATGACTTGCCTTGGAATAACAGGGGTGGTTTTACCACTGTGCAACCCCGTTACTTTGGCGTGGAGCAGCAAACCTAGAGACCACCAGGACTGCCAAGCCTTTAGTAACACTGACGGCTGAATGAGCGTCTCAGCATTGTTACTGCTTTCATTCTTAAAATATCTGAGCAATGCTCAGCTTCAAGGTGCATCCTGGGTCAGGCTGAATCTGGAAGACCTACACCGGCAGGAAAGTTTATAGTGGGTCCGTGTTGCCCAGTAGGTCCCCTTAAATCCAGCTAAATGAACAGTTAAACCCAGTTGAATTAATGCAGGTGTAGGTCGATAAAGAGCTGAACAACTCTTTTTTTGAGGTTGGATGCTGCAAAGTCTAAGCTAACACCACATCCCTCAGGACTGCCCCTTTCTCAGCAAAGACTGCAGCACATTAACAGGACAGAGCAGCTTGCATTGTAGCTGCTGTGCCTGCTTGGTGGATTAATAGAGAGTTCGTCCTCTGGGGCTGTCAGTCCCAAACCTTTCAGGAGAAATGAAATCTCCAAGAGAAAAAAAAAAGAAAACCAGTACTGGAATTACAAGTAAGTGTCTTTCTGACTTTCAAATGAGACCTGAAGCATCTTCATTTACAATTTAATATTTTAGTAAGCACTTTATTGGAAGAGACTATGTAATGGGTTAATTTCCAAATGTCATTTATCTTTACTCACTGGGGATGACTTTAATTCACTTGAGGCTGCAACACTCATGGATTAATACATCATCCTCCAACTTGAGAAGATAAAAGCCTAACAAGCTCTAACCTGCTACACAGGCTATATTTAAGCAGTACAGGGTAATGATAAATATCTCCATAAAATGTGTTCTCTTCACACTTCCTGCAAAAACTGCTGAGCGAGCCAGCTGGCGAGATGGAGCCGACGGTCCTTGCTCACTGCCCCGCCATCCACACGCCGTGAAACTGGAGCACTCCCTTCCACGGTGTCCCCCCGATCCCGGGCTGCCCACTGGCCCCCGGAGGCGAGGCCGGTTTTGTTGCAGGCTGCCGGTACCTGTGGCTCTGCCCGCACCCCGTCAGTGCCTCCCCCTCCTGCCTGGCAGCCAGGCAGGGAAAGACTGCTGGGGGAGGCAGTGTGCAGTTTGGTTTTCCTTAAACGTGCTCCATTTCCCATGTTGGACTAAACATTTTGCAGAACAAAATGAAGACCAGGCGTCTCCCCAGAAACGTTTATAAAACTCGGGGGACGACCTTGGGCAGGCAGAGCGGGGGCGATGCAGGAACTGGGAGGAGGGGAGACCACGCAGTTGCACGCGCCGCTTGCGGGGCCTGGATGCAAACTGAATCACTTCTTGCCTCCTTCTTTCATGTACAAGTGGTGGATGCTGATAAGCACGCAGGGACCTCACAGTGCGGACACTCAGACCGCGCTCCTGCATCAGGAAGCTAGAGGAGGTCCAGGCCAGTCCAACCACAGTCTTTTAAATTTTCATTGTCTCCTGTTGACCACGTTACCCCAATGCTTTCCAGGACTGCTTTTAACATCACAAAGATTTAACTGCAGCCAAATACGACAACCCCCGGCTGGAGTTGACCTTCCTGCCCAGGGCCTGAAGCCTGAGTGACCTAAACACAGCATCAGGATGTTAACCTAGCTCCTTACCTTATGTGGGAACAATCTTGTATCTCCAAGAGATGCTGACACTCAGCACCTTCCAGCACCACCTTCGTCAAGTCCTCTCCTTACTTTCATCACTGCTTTACACACACTGATCACTCACAGAACTCCCTAGAGGGACAGATGAGCACTACAGCCCTCCATCCAGTTTGAAGAAACAGAGAGCAAAGCAAACAGCCTGCCTTTCCAACATGCCGAAGAGGAGTCCTTGGCTACAGCTGCACTTCCCAGCCATCAGACCCTGGACGCATGCCACTGGGAATGGGAAGGGTAAACCATTACGGTTAAAAATTATAGTTACCTTCTACAGATGTAACACATATCCCACCACAAACTTCCTCATCTAATTAATGCCAGAAAAGAAGCCATCCTCCCACCCACCTGGCCATTTTAACGGGCTGAACACATCCACCATAAGATTGTTTCAAAACAGCCTCTTATGATAAAAGGTCATTTATTTTGTTGTGTTAAAAGCTCCCTAGGCCTTCGCTAAGCCCGACTGTGTGGGAGCTGCAGAAGTCTCACTGTCCTCTCCCAGGGATGTGTCTTCTTCCAGGGCAGCCAAGATCCAAGTCTGGTCTAGAAAAAATGAACTTACACTGGCCTTGCCCTGGGCCTCCAGGCTTTATGAAGTCCTCTCACCATGGCTGGCTGTGCATAATGCACTCACGTTTATGCTTCCTCCTCTCTCTCATGAGTTAGGAGAGCATCAGCTCAGAAACGATATAATCAGATTAAGCCAGTTCCATCTTTTCCTGCTAATTCTACCTACATTTTATTTAGACAGTACACTTGGATTCCTGAGGATATTTCTTCTCAGATCATCATGATCTCATGGTAGGTTACTGTTTAAACACATCCTTGACAGCATACCATTGACCATCACTTTTTTTCCAAAACCACTTTACAGAG
Organism: Phoebastria nigripes; assembly: GCA_035582835.1. NCBI lineage: Eukaryota > Metazoa > Chordata > Aves > Procellariiformes > Diomedeidae > Phoebastria > Phoebastria nigripes. The sequence goes on along the minus strand of JAYKAV010003010.1, from coordinate 1,592,173 downwards.
ACGATGAATTCAGTTTTTCAGCAATGGCAGAGACATGAGAAAATACTTGTTACAATTATGAGCTAGTAGCATGAACTATCCTTAGCACTGTTTTACTTTTGTCTAAATTTTAAAACATGAAGAGATGCAATAAGAAATGAATGAACAAAGGGATATGAACGAATGCAATGAAGAAGAAATCCTCAATACCTGCCACGTATCTATTTCCATTTTCTGATTTTAAATGAAGAACTACTGAGACAAACAGCTTTTTTACCGATTCTATGAAGAGCTTTCTTTGAAGATTGAAGGAGACATTGGGCTGTAAGTTTACGAACCTAGCACATTTTCCCTGCAACTTTATGCTGTATCAGTTTTGGCTTCCTTTTCTTATTCTACCCATTTAGACCATAAGCAAGCATTTGGTGAAGAGATGATCTGGCACTCGTTCTGCACAATACCTCCAGCAAAGCAAAGCGAACGCATTCTTGGTCAATTTGTAAGTGCTCCCATGATAGCACATCTGGCCTTCCAGGCTGCTGGTGGTGGGCAACACCCAGTACCTCACAGAAAGGCAAAAACTATGAAAGCAATAATAATAATAATGTGACTAGGCAGTGTAAAGCAACAAAAAAATAGACTTCATCTGACCTCTGCAGTTTCTGCTCCTGACCACTGAATTGCATTGCTGACATGAGCGGTGGCTGCTCCCGCATGCGCACTATTGAAGATTTTGGCACAAATGCAGTGGGGGTGCGGTGTGTAACATACCTACAACTCTTGGTAAGAGAAGGAAACACATTCCTGCTTACAACCTTCTTTTTATGTCTGTCATTTTTGGGGAATCACTTGCCTTGCCCCACTGAATGTGCAACACTTGTGAGCAGCGGAGACCCCGGTTCAGGCTCTTTTTCCAGTTATCCCCATTTGCAGTCAAGAGCAGACACACACTGGGAGACCAGAAGGTGCAGAGTCACCTCCTATCCTCCCCAGGGCTGCGCAGCTTCGTGGGATTTAGAAACACAGATCAAATCCTGGCCCCAGAGGAATGAAAGGTAAAACCTCTGTAAAATTTGTCAGGTTCAGGATTTTGCCATGTGCCATCTGGCCTACTGCCGTCAATATTGCTATGCAAATGGGAGTTGTCCAACGATACCCTGGGAGGCTTTCCCAGCAAAAAAGCTTTTTTAGGCACAGCATCAAGACGCTGCTGGCTGTTTGGCCACTAACATAGTTCCCCAGAAGACCGTACCAGTTATACACATAAACTACATCTCTGTATCTTATGATCAGGATCCCATTTAAGTTGGTCCTAGGAATAAAATAACAGATGGAAACCCCATGTCCAACAGAAGACTGCATGGAATATGGTATCTTATAGAGATTATCTTAGATTTCTGTGGGGGAAACAACTGTACGAGGAGGAAACTCTGGGTGTTAATAGCACATGCAGGGGATAGTAATTTCTGTGCAGTTCTGAAACTGTTCGAAACCTGGTTATATCCCTGTTTCTTAGCATTGGTTATGCTTGTTCCATGTATATGCATAATTTACAACTACCTAAGCTTTGGTGGAAAAGCAAACACAATTTTGCACAGCCATACCACCTCTTAAACTGCTCCACCCTGTCCTTTTTTTTTTATTATTATTTCTTTTTTTAACAGCCCTAAGAAAAACTCTTAGGAATTTTTCTAGGGGAGTTTGCCGGCAGTTGGGTAGATTCRTATGATAAAAATGCAGTTGTCCTCAAAACTTGTATAAACAAATCTATAAAAGTAAATAGCAGCCCTTAGGGTATAAACAGAATGATTCTCAATTTTAATTTTGAGATCTTTTCCTTATCTAATAATGATTTTTTTTCCCCAGTAGAAACCTTTGCCTATGCCCAAACACAACGTTTCTAATACAGATCCAGTCACTGGATATCTCTGTGCACAAAACAGCTGCCCGAGTGACTTTAACTCATTTGAGCAGAGATCAAAGCCGGTGTTTCTCTAGGTCTGGACCTAGCAAACCACTCGAGTGCCTATTAACGTGAAACCATGGGGAACCAGCCTGCATAAAGTTCCATCACTGAGAACATTTAGTGACTTAGCTGGAAGGGCAGGCTCACGTTCTCTGCTGAACTGGGCCACTGAGACTCCAGACCTGGTTGCCATTGCGCCAGGCAGGGCTATCGGAGGGAGGGTGGAGGCAAAAATCCCATTTAAGCAGATGGAGACTGTGAATCCATTGCTTTGCACAGTGAGAAGGTTCAATGCAATGAACTATGTAACTCATCTTCATGCAACCAAGCAACTTTGTTCAACCTTGAGCCCAAGTTACGTGTGCTGTGCATTAGTACAACAGCAAAGTGACAGACCCATTTCCTGGGAAGCAAGCGAAGTTGTGACTGATGCATGTTGGAAACTTGCTGGAAAGAGTACGCTTTGGTTGGGTTTTTTAAATGAACAAACATACACAACAAATACATCTTTTCCTTAGCGCTACTTCATACGATGCAGTACTGCAGATTGGGTTTGCAGAGAAAACCAATCTTTCCAGAGAAAGGGCAGAAATGAACAAAAATGTTTACAGAACCTTGACAGCTCTAGGGGATAGTTTTTGCTTTATTTGCTGATATTTGCTATTTATATTTATCTGGTCATGCATGTGTTGGGTTTTTTTAAATTTAATCCCTGCACTTGAAATACTTTCTCTTTGGAAGGAATGGCTTAGTGGTTAGACTCTGGACTCTCAGATCCTGTTTCCAACTCTCCATTTGCTCACGGGGTAATGATATGTATACGTATCTTTAAATCACAAGGAACCTATTCCAAATTTTAATGGCATAACCTCATTGCATCCCAGCAGAGTGAGGACTCTTTCCACTTCACAGATGGGAACAAACGCGTTGAGTTCTTCAGGGGATGCTGCAAACAGGCACTGGCAGCAGGTTGCATTAAAAGGTCATGCTGAAAACTGTGGTGTTGAGGAAAAGGCACACATCCTCTTCAAAACATCAGCAAAATGGGCTGAGGGGAGAGGAAGGAGGTGGGGTACGGACAGCTGGAAGCTGCTGCCAGTTCAGTTACCAGCACTGAATTTCAGTCAATTCCCTCATCACTACTCCATCTAATGTTCTTGCAAGCTTTTCAGTGCACTGGCATAAGCCATCCAGAAAAAAACCCAACCAAACCACAAAAAACCAAAACACACCTTCATGCAAAGTAACAGAAAGAGTAAAGTTTCATCCACCATTAAAAATCATCATTTATTTAAAAAAAAAGTGTTCCTTTGCACATCATTTAATGTCATCATTCAATTGACTTTAACAGAGAAGCGAGGCATTTTAAACCCCTTAAATGGAAAAATAATTGCTGATATTCTGTTTTCTCATAATAATATTGATGATGATGTCACTGAAAACTCACCCAGTAGAAAACTCTAGCAGTTTCTGATCAACTCAGTACTCTCAGGGCAATGCTATCTTTAAGATTCATTAACGACAGATTTTACTCCTGAACCTTGTCCCCTGATGTTTGTGAAATGACCCCGATTGCATGGGTTATCTCCGCAGTCCTGGCAAATCATCCTGGCTTCAGCTTGTTTTAACACTGCGTTTCTCTCATCCTCCACTTTGGGTACGCTGTCCTTATGTCACCCCGAAGAGCAACCAAGGAATTAAGAGGGATTCTTGGGGAGAGCAGAGATAAAACAGGAAGATAAAGGCAAGAAACTATTTGTCTGCAATCCCGTTAGTGGAGAAAATGCTTTACAAGGTTACCTTGTGGGGAACATGCCCTGCCCAATAGTAAAAAAATCCTCCATGCAGCTGCTCTGTAAAATCCCAAAGTATAGAACTCTTCTTTGAAGCCAAATTAATGATCCACAGCACATTGGAAAGCATTTCTTCTGACATTTCAGTAGACATAACGTTCTTTCACCCTTTTGCCTTTCAGCAGAGCCTCAGGAACAGACTTGCTCAGATTGATAAAACTCAGGAATAGAAAACACCGGCAGGGATTGCCACAATGGAAACTACAATGAGGAATACAGGGTATATATAGTGCCCACAGCTATTCTTTCTAAGTAACTCTAGGCTGAACATTTGGGGATATAAAGGAGGTCTTTTGTGCCCATTCTAATATGAGTTAAGAATAGAAATGACAAAGAATGTAATTCTCTTAATCTGGTTTCTTAATGCTTCCTCTTGGTTTTATCTGGTTAGTATCCCTTTTGTTTAGAAGTAAAGTTTTAATTTGTATAATTTGGTCTGTGGAGAACTAAAAGATGGCCTGCATTTATAAACTGCTGAACACTATCATCAAAATCTTCTGCAGGACCTGGATGATCACCTTGAAACAATGGAATTTCTGTAGGTCAAATCTTGCCCCTCACAGTAAAATAAAATTAAGGAAAACCAAACCAGAAAGGCTAAAGAACAAGAGATAACTTATAAGAGAGTCTATTCAGGGACATGGAGAGGTACAAAAAGCTCTCAGCCCTTCAGCAGAGGCCCCTAATTACCAGTGAAAGTGTGGGCCTCTCAGGCAATTTGTAGATCCTAGAGACAATTTCCCCGCCAGCCTGTTGCCTGCCCTCCACTGGCTATGCCTTTCCCTCCAGATCTGTGCACAYCTGCAAGGACCAGGGTGCTGCCGATGGCAATGCCAATAGGATCACCATTAATTTCCGTGTAAAATTCTCCAAAATTCTGTATGCATTAGCAGGTGGAGCACACCAAACAACTTTCTCACAGTTTCTTCATATCTTACCTGACCCAGTATCCTAAATAGACAGAGCTCCAAATATTGCTGTCCTGTGGGAAGGAGTTGGTTGCATATCCTGCTCTCCCTTTCCTACCTACCCACTTACAACTGCTCTGGTCCCTTTAGGGGGCAGATCGCATCCATGAGGCATGTAGGAGGTTCCTCCCTAGTTACCGTGTTTCAGATAGAAATGGCTTTCCAATTTACAGCTACTGTTTCTCTAAGGTGCATAGATTAAACAGCTAGGACATTGCTTCTCTTTTCTGCAAGGTCAACCCATAGCAGTTTCTCTAGGGGATAAAGCACAGCGGCTCTAGACTCTGCTCTGCAAAAGGAAATCCATGAAAGATCATGCATGTGAAATCTCTGTCTAAGAGCATCTGAGACCCAAGGGATACTAGAATGCCCAAATGCCACTGAAGAGGATAAGTCACTGCTTAGGTGAACTTGGGGTTGCTTTCAATGCCTCTAATGTTGGGCAAAGTTTGGCTCATGTTGTTTCACATGATGCACACAAGGGCAGCCTTCATGCCCTTGAGCTACTTGCCCAGTGACTCAGGATCTGATGATTTTTATACAATCTCAGAGGAGCTTTAATTAAAACCCATTTCTGGCCTATAAAATGGGTGAGAGCGATTGCAACAGTGGCTTCAGACTTGCAGATACACTGAACTGTGGAATAAAATGTATTTATCAGTGCGCCTCACAGGGGAGCACCATACACACCATAGGACAAATGCTGACCTCAGTTGCTAGGAGACTTCCATTTACCTTATCACGAATGCCAGATTTAGACCAGAACAGGTAACAACCTCAGCTCCTCAACTTGCCCTCGTTCTTGGGCTGAGCGTATGAATCCAGCGGGTGGACTTGAAATGTCTGGATGGCTCCCCACCCACAGACCCTCTTGGCCTAATAAAAACCCTTCCTTCCYGCCTCAACACATGCTGGAGCCTGCAGAAAGCAGTAAAGCATCATTGCAGCAGCACTTGGTGACCCTGAGCAACCTCAACAGGTGCATTGCTCTTGCGGAAAACACATGTTGCTCTGTCACTATTAATACACCAGGAGTGTGAATGGCATATGCATGTTTGTTTGCGTGGGGAGCATAAATTACGGAGTTCCCAGGTCTGCAGTCATCACCTCTTGCAGCTATAACAGCGCCGTTTCTGGGGACAGCCTAGGCACAGGACCACAGGCACTTGGGCTTAGCGAGGAGTGAAGCCCCAGGGATCAGGCAGTCACGGGAAAGTGTGTGAGGGCAGACCCAGGACGCCGTACAGCTGAAGGTCTCAATGCTCCAGTGACCGAGAGGGTTCACAGATCAGGGAAGAAAATAAATTAATCGTGCTGCCTCCAGACTGCCTGGCTGAAGAAATCCTTCCATCGATAGCTTCCCGCACTGCTGCGTGGACAAGCTGCTTGCTCCCCGCACTATTAAATACAAGGCAGGAGCTGTTTATTGTTTCAGATTTAAGAATTCAAAATGGCAAGTCAGATTGATTTCCTGGGAAGTGAAAAGAGGAGAAGTACAGTCAAACAGTCCCTCTACTCAGCATCAGCTCTGTATTCACYGTAGCAACCCACAGGGCTAACAGCAGTGGGGTGACATGTCCCAACAACTGTATTTTTCCCCTGGACAGCTCTGGAGCCACACATRGCAGAAAAATAAGGTCTACTTTTGTAGCAAGCAAAAAGGAGCACAGATCATGAACTCGTGGACAGAAATCAGGTTACCTGCAGAAGGCACAAAACCCCATTCCCTTCCAGCTCTTAGCCTGACCACAGCCGCCATTTCCAAGCCACACCGGATGAGAAAAGTGGAGAGATGATGAAAGTAAAGTGCTCTATGCTAACTTCTCAGGACCTCCCAGTTGTGTGTACAGATAGAGGAAACGGTGCCCCTGAAACCTCTCCCTCACGCCTGGAAGATCTCTAGGTGAGAAAGGCGTCAATTCAAACTTCCCTGTGATCTTATCAACCTATGTTTTCATTGATCAGACTCCACCACTCCTGCCACATGAAAGCCTTGGCTGAGCAGTGCAGAACGAAAACAGAAAACACAAGGCAAGTAGCACTATTTTCTTCCCCCTGAATTCACACAGCTGTGCTACAAACCTGCACCTTCTCTAAATTACTGATGCAAGAGAGAGATAGCCAGAAGAAATATATACACCCCCCCAACACTGAGTGTACAGGGACCAGAGTGGAGAAAGCCTGCATCCTCTACATTCATGGAGAAAACAATGATAAAGCAAACCAAAAAGAAAAAAAAACACTGCTGACAGTTTAAGGGAAGGAAGACTAGTTTTTTATTGCCCCAAAGGGGCCTGTGTGTGGTGAAACCATGGCCACTAGCAACAGAGAATACATGTAGGAAGTGTTACCACCCATGACATCCTTTGCAGCCACCGGAGAGTCCAGACCTCACGCAGGAGTAACATTTTTTCTGCAAAGTGCACTGGTGAATAGGGTGTTCCCACACCCCTGCCCATTCCTCCCCCTCCCTTTGCAAAGGGATCGTTCATAGCGCTTCAGGCAAACAAGGCAAGAATCAGCTGCGACCATAACCTCCCACCGGTGACACAACACAAATGCTACTGGCCCTGATGCAAGGAGTCAGTGAAATTAGGTCTCTGCGCAGCCAACTGCCTCTTGGCTGATGAGACCACCTTCATACTCTCAGGGCACTCCCATATATCCCATCTCACCCTTTGTGTCCCCTAGCTAGGTCCTTTTCTCTTGGGCTCACACCGCTCCTGCTGGCCAGTCAGTACTGTAAGGCAGACTGCATCTGATGTGCAGTAGATCAGGGAAAACCTCTGCTGTCTTCTGCTGCACCAGACCTCTTCCAGATTTGCCTCCCTCTCACCTGTTTCCCACCCAAAACTTATCTCCCAAAGCCCAGGAAAAAGCAGATCTAAGGATGTGCCCACCCTGCTGCACAGAGCTGCAGTTGCCTAACGCTGTCCCTCTCGGCATGGCTGTACAGGTCAAGGCGAGCCTGGGAGGGTGCAGCCCAAGCTGCTCCTCACCTGAGGTGGCACTAAACCATTTTTTTTTTTATTAAARCACAGATAACAATCAAGCAAAAATAAAAGAGAACTCGACTTTTATAGGTCTTTGGAAAAATAACTATTAGAGCAAACAAGGCAGGAACTCGATGTTGCTGGGGCAGGGCGCTCTGCCTCTCTACCCGCAGGCAGCCTGCCCTGCCTCTCCTCCTGCCTTCTCAGTGGGGTCTCCCATGGAAGCAGTGTGGGCTACAGGCCCCAGAGTTACCATCCGATTCTGCGGGGCATCCAGCAGCATGTTGATTCGCTACCAGGGGCTGTACCCTGAAGATCCAGAGTGTAATATGCAGGGAAGGCACAGACCTGACAGGCCCACACAATACACTAGAGCATCGTATCGATGCCTATCAATTGACCCATCCCCTACACAGAGGAAAGAAAAGATGCTCAAAGCAAACCATCTTTTGCAGGCACGACAGCTGTTACATCGCTTTTTGGCAGGAGCTGTGGTTCATACTGCAGCCTTGTCACTCTCCACCCCTTTCCTGCAGCTCCTTTCCTTCACAGACCACCTCCACTGAGCAAGCAACTCGGGAAGGCTGATGGCAGCCCCACGACATCTTGGGACGACTGCACAGCATCGCTTTCCTGCTCCATTTTCCTGATGCCTTCTGCCCATTGGCCTCTTTTCTGGGCCACCTTTAAGCAAGGGCAATGAGAAAAAGGAAAGGATCTAGAAACACTGGACTGGGATATAGTCTTTAACTGCTCATTAATGGCATTGCAATGGAAACAGGTAGCAGCTGTGGCTTTCAAGCCCTCGCCAACCAGCTTACTAAGGCTTACTCCCTACTTTCACGCAACTGATCAGTTTGAAAAAACTGTTTATCACAAAAGCATTAATTTAATTTAACTATCCACAGAGGCCTCAGATAACATGCTTCACAGGTCCCATTCTCAGACTCATAATGATCAGCTCAATCCCCTGCAGCCTCAAATCCCTTATTTAACAAGCACCTTTGGATCCCAGTACAATATTACACAGCTGACAAAGCAGCAATTAAAGAGAAATATTTTTAAAAGGTAGGGATGGTGAAAGAATAATCAGAGATACAATTGTCAGATCCTTGTGTTAACTAAGGACACCAGAGAAGTACGGCTGATCCAGCCTCCTCACCACTTAATGTGAATAAACAGCTTACGAGTGGGAGAGGCTGAAAGGGGAGCAGCCTCCTTCCCTGTCACGGGAGAGGGAATGTGATGATCACCAAGTACCAGAAAAGCTCCTGTTTGTGAAACCTGTGAAGGGAAGGAGCCTGCCGCTCCTCCCCACAGCTTCCTAGGGGTGATCGCAAGCTCCCGGCGCAGTGTCTCTCATCAGGCCATCTCACGGTAAGTCTCACGTCATCTTCACGATGCAGAAACACAACCGGGTTAAAAGACAAAAGTCTTCTGATAGCCTGTTCTTTCAGACGCCTCTATTTCTGGATGTATGACCAAAGCCCTTATGCTTGTGTTTTCTGAAAAGCAGCCTTGAACCTAAACCAGTGCCATCAGCCTTTCCCAGAGCCACAGGAACAAGCCTTCACATCCTCAGAAAACACAAAACACAGTCCCCACGCCTCAGGGAGGAGAAGGACCTTCAGGGAACACTGCAAGGTACCACCGCAGAGTGGCTCCTCTCCCACAATGGAAGGTTTCTGCAGTGGGCATGGGTACGCAGCTAAGTCCCAGGCCTCCTGGCATGGCAGCTTCCCTCTGGCTGCTGGCTAACCATGTGCCGTCTGCAAGCGAGGGGTCGATAGCGTTGGATGTACAGCAAACTGCTGGAAGGAAGGGCTGACTGACCGTACCCTTTACACCATTCGCTCAACGGCTGGTGTCGTTTAAATTAAAACAGTGACCATTAAGGTTGGTCCCTGGCAGGCTGCAGCAAGGCAAGGCTGTATTTTTCAGTTAGCTGAGAAGCAAAATAAACAGCACAGTCTTGACCTCACACTCCTCTTGCCAATAAAGCCTAACTAGGGAGCAAAAGGGACAAAAACCCAAGCACAGAAGAAATACGACAGAGTGCAATCTTCCTCCTCCAGCATGCGAGGRGCCGGCTCTTCCCCTGCAGAAGTGCTACTGTGCACCTCCACCACCAAGCTCTCCATGGCACAAACAGATGCACGGCCATGTATCTGCAATATAAAGGTCTGTACCTCGCAACTACAGGAAAGAGCTGCACTGCTGTCCCTAGATAGTCTAGAGGTTTCCCTACGAGGGATGGTTTTACAAGGGCTGGGCACTGGAGAACAGCTTTTGCCAGTTCAGCAAAGCAATTTCTACTGCCTAGGTTTCACAATTGGTTTTCTTCTCAAAAAAGTGGCCTGGTAAAGCACCTAAATGACACCTGAAGGATAGTTTTGAGGTAAGTCACTATCCTTCTAATAAAAACAAATTGAAAAGATACATATGAAGATGGTACAACTACTTTACGCTAAATGACTCCTAAACAGCAAAATCCAAGTTTTTCCAGGAAGGGTCAATACTGGACTGGGCTCTAGATCTGAAGTTTGTAATGGCTTCCCTCTCTGTTACTGCAAGCACGAGAGCATTGCGGTCACTCAGCTCAGCCCTCCCCCCGTGTTACTGGCCTGTGAATACAGCCCCTCTTCAGGTTGGCATCAACCGCCCTAGCTTCTGTAAACAAACTTATCAGATGTTTAAAAGTAAAACAGAAAGGAAATGGGCCAGGAAATTATCCAATATGGTTCTGAATGAGCATTTCAAGTGGCMGAGACCTCAGGAGTCCCATAGCTACCACTGCTGGGAAACAATCCCCAGCTAACAAAGACATAAAAAGACCCACCCAAGTAGGAGAAGGGCTGCAAAGCTAAGGAACTAGGAGAAGCCATGAAAGAAAATACATTATTAAGGAAGAAGAAAAAAAATCAAAGCAAGAACACCAAAGGGAAAAGAAATAAGTCTCCAGGATTAGCAGGGAAAAGTACAGATTTAAGAGAGATCCATTGTGTGAGTACAGCTTTATAAAAGCTTACAACACAACGACCTTTAAAAATAGCTTTATTTCTATTGCCAAAGCACCATCACAACCTGCATCAAATAAAGTTACAATCCGTCAAGGAGCTGAATGCACTGGCTTTAATGGAATTTCATGGTGCTCAGTAACTTGCAGGACTAGGTCCCTGCCACAAAGCACTAAATTGTCTAGGAAAACACACAGGAGGAAACAACAGTAAAACAACCTGGAGAGTTACACTATGCACAATCTTTTATATATAACTGAATGCTATCAGCTGTTACTATAATGAACATGTCCGATACCCCAAAGTGGAATTGCTACGCTGATGCAGGGTACTGAACGCTTTTGAAAAATACACCGTTTTCCTTAGCTGTTTCATGTGAGCTTACAGCAAGCAACCAGGCTTTTTCTTGTGTGTTTTGGGATGGGGGGGTTACCCTTTTTTACAAAAGCAAGGAATGGTTATCGATGGCAACAGTTAGGTTACCTCCTATCCCAAACCATTCCTCTTGATCACCACCTTGCAAAGCCTGCTAGTCCAAAGCACCGGTTACTCCAAACTGCTGGGGGACGAGGTTGGTGAGGTTGCAGTTACATCCCTTGTGCCTTAGGCCACACTCACATTTAAACACGTTTTTAAACCTGGGACTGTCAGCTTCTTAAGACTAAAGGCTTGGCACTGAGTGAGACAGGCTGCTGGGCGACCACGGCATGGCTCCCAAGGTACTGCCTCATTCGCCGGCGAGGCTCAACCAGGGGGAACGGCACGGTCCCCGGCAGCGACTCCGCATGAGGAGGCTGCAGCCAGGAAGGGTTTGCCGCTGAGCGAACCCAGGATGGATGTTCGTGAGGGACTGCATCCCTGCGCGGACAAAGGAGGGACCGAAGTTAAGCATCCATGGGCATCTGACATTTGACATACCTAGAGGTTTGAGCAGTTTCTTTTGGTGACTAGGACAATTTCTAAACCAYTTTTGGTAAGAAAAGCGCACTGGCACTCCAGGAGCAGGGAGATGCCATCAACKGCGTTTTCATGCTCTCCCTTCTTTCAGGGGTCAGCTTAGAGACGTAATTTACACAAAAGAAGCATCACACTTTTCATTGTTATAGTTTTTTTATGGTGTCTTCAAAGCACACGGTAACAACCACAGAGGAGAGGACTTATGCTCTAAATATTCACCTGGAGAAACAACTGAGTGCACAACTTGCACAAAACCAGGTGAAGAGATGCCAGGAGGAAGGGAACTGCCTAGAGAGCAAGCACGCTGTGGTCACCTGCAAAGGGGGGCAATGCTCTGGGTGGGGGTATTGCTGCTGGTGGGATAACAGCCAAAAAAAAAAAAGGAGTTGCTTGCAATAGAAAAGATGGAGTCACTTGCAATAGTTAGGGAAGAAAAGACCCTGCAGGTCTTGCTGCTGCTCAGTAAGCTGCCCATCTTCAAGCTAAGCCTACAGTCCCATCAGTGAGGACTGTGGAGCCGAGCCGAGTTTGAACTCACCAGCAGTAAGGTTGTACGAGCAGATCAGCCTGGCAGCCTTGCCTGTGCGAGTGTTCGTCACAGGGCTGACAATGCCTGCTCAAGGGACTTGAGACTAGAACCGAAAGGAGTGCTTGTAGGTCAGGTTTAATCCTCAAGAGCCTGTGGGTGGGTGAACAAAGAAGGGGTGGGCGTGTATGTAAAAATAAAAGACCGCAAGACACCTGGTTCTGAGTACTGCTACTAGCCTATTCCTTCCAACACCATTAATAGCATGCCAGACTTCACAGAAACAAAAGCAAGCAGCCAGGCTCTTCCTCCCTCGAACAATAAAATAGAATAGTAAAACAGAAGCAAAGACGGATTCAATTAGCCCAAGATCTCTTTTGATAAAGGTTACTCAAATAAGCCACGTACGGAAGCTCTCCGCCATCTACAACATTTCTGCACCATTATTTGTAATAATATGACACCTCAGCTCACAGAAGGTGCCACACTGGATACTAATAGCACACTTATTATTAGATTTTCTGCATGGTTACATAAGCCTGCAAAAGGGGAAAAATGTAAATGATTCAAGAAGATATTCTTCTTGTGGTTCTCATGAAGTCTTTAGTATCTGGAGATTGAAGATGATCCCTCCTGGCAAGAAACAATCAATTTTTATGCTTCATTAAAAGAGTTCTTCTAGTACTTTTAAGAAAATGCTCAAAGGCAAGTCAAGCGAAGAATATATGTATTTTTTTCATCTAAACATTCTGTGCTAAATTTTACTCTCAGATCTTCCAAACTCTTCTCCTAAAATAAAATGAAGCTATGCATGCAACTTTGTATTTATTTCTTCCTCATAATCTAACTATGATCTGAGGACATTTCACCCTATCTAAACCCAGCTGCGTGAGCGGGCATGAATTTCAAAAAAGGACATAATAAGGGCAAAAGCAAGGGAAGTATGCACACCCTCTGGTAACACTGAGGCAAGAAGTCTCCAGCCATAATGTAAGCTCGTAAGTCAACATCAGCCCAGCCAGATAACTTACCCATGTCGATGCACCGGCAGTAGGTTGCTCAAGAACCTGCTGTGTGACCAAGAGCACATCTCTTCCGTTATTCAGAAATGCACAGGCCATACCAGTGATCTCTTAAGCGCGTGATGACTGTATAATCCCCAGAGGACCTTTTCCCTGAAATCAATCAGTGGCATACACTCATCCCCAAAGTCCACCTCGGCACCCGCTGGATCTAACTAAGCCTGCTGACCTCCCTCTGGAAATACTGTCTAACATGACACTCGCCCAAAGGAATGGGGGGCTAAGCCACCGCTATTAACCAAATTTATCTGGTATGAGTTTACAGGTCACTTAGCCATATCACAACACTGCACAGAGGATCCTACAAAGCAGCAGATGCAGGAAGGGTTTACTACATGCTACAGCATCTGTCCTTACCTATCAATGAGCAGAACGCTAATTTAAGTGTCATGTTGTCTCAAACTTCACTGCTGTGCAAATGGCATATAAATGCTGCTGCTATTGGTGCACAGGGTCTGCTCGCAGCTTAGTAAGTGAGATAAATCTAACACAAGTTCAGAGGGCTGGCTGACAAGTAGCTGCAAGCAGGAATCACCATTCTTCTCTCTTTAAACATAAATGGTGTCTAGCAAACTTACATTTTGGAGGACTCGGTGCTCTTGCCTTCATGCATATGGAACAGTCTCTGAGCCCAGGGCAAGCCTCTGGCAGCAGCAGGGAACTAGGTGGACATCACCAACACAGCAGAATGTTTTGCCATTGCACTACCAGCTCATCTAACCCACCTCTAGATCACTAAGACAGCACAACAGCTGGCTCACCTTATCTCTGGTAAATGTATTACTTCCACAACTCATATGCAAATACATACAGTGCCTTCTGAGACACCCATTGAATTGCCCACATGAGGAAAGTTTTAGGGTACTGTAWCACTGTACCCTCATCTACTGCAAAAAAAAAAAAAAAAAAAAAAAAGATCAACCTTTGCAAAATTGCTAAGCCTTTGCAGACAGAGTAAACTGTGGTGAGGATTTTTTTAGATCATGCATCCAGGCCATGGTACAGGAGGCCAAATTCAGCCCGGTTTCTTCACCTGAACTACAGCTGGAAGGAGCTACATTCTACCTCTATGTCACACCCCTGATAAGATGAGCCACACTACCGTAGCAAAGCTGGGATGCAAAAGGGTGCTGGTAAGAGGCAACCGTTAAGTTCTGGAGAAGCAAAGGTGGTTTTTTTTTTAGCCCTCAAAGACCAGAACTTGGGGCATCTACCTCATGACCTCTATTTGCAAGAAGCAAAATGATTTTGGGTGTGGCAGGCCCTCGAATCCCCTCCTGAACTTCTGTAACTCTGTGAATACACTATTTTGAAGAAAGCCTTTTCTGTCCCGCACTGCTCCACGAAGGGCTTACCGTAACAATGATGGGTAGCTCTGCACAAACATTGGAGTACATCTGCGTCCCTCCTCKGTTCATCACTGAAAACATACTTCGTGCAGACCAGTATTTTGAACCTTGTATTCTTAAGTCAGGCTTCTAAATTCATTTTTAGGAACCTAAAAAAACTGCTTGATTTTTAGATGGGCTGAGCAGCTGCATCTCCTTGTTACTTTAACAGAAGATGCAGTTGTTCAGCGCCTTTGAGTAGCGGACCAGCTTTATTTAGGTGCCTAACTTCAGTCACCCATAGAAGAGCAAAGTGAAGTGAGATTCGCATCCTTTTCAAAGCGTCATGCTTTTTATACATGCAAGTGATAAAGCTGCCTGTATTAGTGAACACAAAACCCGAAACAGCGTACTTGGAGCCACTTGTACCACCGACATCCCACATCTAAGTAATTCCATTCAAATGTAAATGAGACGCATTGCAATTTCAGGATTATTTACTACATTTGTTTAGTACAATCACCTTGCAAGAAGCCTTTAAGTGCTTTATTTGCAAAGACCTGCAAAAATTGCCCCCAGGAACGTGGATACAATGTGTCGCATTTTATTTTTTTGGAAACGCAGAAAAATCTGAATAGAAAGATAAAAAAAGCCCCAGAAAAACATGCTTGGAAACCTGGAAGAGAGATATAAGATCCTTTTGAAAATGCAGCTCTCAAACCAGAAGGAAAAATGCTTGCTTGCTCTTCACGCAGGTGGAAGCTACCTGCATTCATGGGGGCATAGGAAGCAAAACAAGATAAAAAAGAAGAGGAYTAATCTGAAATGTCTTGACTAACTTAATATACCTAGATTGAATTTATAAGCAGGTTATTATATTAATTATTTACAGTCTTGCCTTAAGAGGATGTAGATTTTTGTGTGTGTATGCACATTTGGATTTTTTTATACATTTATAACTGCTGATATAAAGAGTTTTGTTCTTTGCCTCAGAAGAAATTATCTGATTCTGCCTTCATTTACACTGATCTAACTCTTAAATCCAACAGTTACATTGCTGTAAAATTACTATTATCAAGGGGAAGAACATTCTAAAATTATCCCTTCGGCAGAAAGCACGGAGCCTGAAACTCTCAGTGCTTTCAACACCGTTTTATCGGGATTGTGATCTCGGCACGGCTGGTAATGCAGCCAGCCGAAGCCATGAAAGGGAGCTTTGTGCCCAGCTACACACCAGGCCATGTAACATTTCCAGCTTTTTGACTGGCCGACGGGGATGTTGCTCTTAGTAACATGGCAAGATTGATTAGGTACAATTAAAAAAAAGGCATTTAGAAAGACAGCAGTGGAATAAAGTTCCTCCTCTATGAAAGCTGCTACAGTGCATGCAAGCGAAGAACGCCAAGTTGTCAAAAAAAAGCAAAGTGCTCAAATATTTCAGGTAGTAAACTAGTAAGGAGATTCAGAGATTTGTTTATAATGGGAGAAACCTCAGCCCCGTCTGATCCAGAATGAATGCAGTGTGATATCTCTGGTGAACCACACATGAACCTGCAACCGTATCTCCAGCATATGACCCTGCAATGGCAAACTCAACTACTCTCACTACTGTTGTGACGTTTACCCTCAAGATCTTACTCTGACTTCTGCTGGTACTTTGCTCCCGTCAGCAGAGGCTGGCCAGCAAAAAGAGAGAGATCTGCCCTGGAGAGCTGCCCTCCTTCAGGAAGCTCCAGCAGACACATCCCAGCCAGGATGCCAGGGGGCAGAGAGACGGCTGCAGTGAACCAGCCCCCTCTCTGATGATCCCATGTTCCATCTCTTCCACTTCGGAGCTGTTTCAGGGGATCTAGGCTTAGAAACCGGCTTTTTCCCAGGAAGACAGGGGTGGAGGGGAGCAGTCCTGCTGGCCAGCTGAACACCACAGAGGCAGCTCCTTCACTGGGTGCTCCCACAGTGGAAGGAACAGGTTAGGACCAACATTTCTGTTGTATGCTGTGTATGGGAATGCCGCATACTCAAAAACACTTTGATGACTTTCCCATCATAGACCTCTGCACCAGGTGAGAACTGCACTCAATGCCTAACCTGGATCCGCACACATCTGTAAAATTTACCCCGACACATTACACTGTAGCAAAAATTTCACCAACAAATGTGCTGGCTGCAAAAGGCCCCAAACCTATCAGCTAATCTTTTCCCAAGATGATTAAGAACGAGTATCACAGCACTGATGTTCTACTCATCTGTCAAAAAGTATGACTCACCATGGGCAGGTGGTAAGCACCCTACACCATAACTGGTGCGCAGCAGGGCTTCCTGACTCCTTTGGGCTGAGCTGACAAACAAGTAGCTGTCACCCTGCTACCTGCACTCTGCCTCCCCATGCAAAGCCCGAGCATGGCATAGTTGGTCCTGGCTTTCTCCTGGGTCCTGCCTGCTCTTCAAACTGGGCAGGTAGCTGCCTGCCACAGGAAGTGAGGAGAAAGACGCTGGTCCCAAAGAAGAAGTGAGGTGGTGATGATTCAATGTTCCCAGTGCTCCCTTAGCCCATGGGGATGGCTTTTAAATGACCTCCTTCCACACTTCATTGCTCCATGACACCTTCATGGGGTTCAAATTAGATTTTGGGCTGGGTAACCCCTCTTTGTTCCTTGGACTTTTCCCCCTCATCTGTATTCCTAATCCATGTGCCTGTTTCTTAGCATTTATATAGCTACCCACGAATACATACTCAAATTGTATACACAAAGAAACGCAGATCGGACCAGCTTTACTGCAAGTCCCCGCAGAGACAAGCCCAGCTCGTCTCTCCCAGTGCTATAAAGTTTGCAGAGTTGCTTTAAATATCTCTCTCCTTCAGAACACAGATTGGCTCGGCGAGGTGATATATACACATTACTCTGTATACTCTGTATGTGTGAACATATGTTTGATAGCTAGATCGCTCTATTCCGATACATAAAACTGCGTATACACTTGTTCTTTTAAAACCTCGCTGCTGCTGACTTTAGCAGTGGCTCTCTCCAGGAATCTCACTCCCCTCTGCCCCTCTCACCCCTGGGACGGTTTTCCTCCAGCCATCAGCAGGACTTCGCAGCTGGCTCCAGAGCAGAGCAACGATGCTGCGAGCATCAGCCAGAGGGGGCTGCGAGAGTGTGTTGTGAGATGCAACCGCCYCGAAGGGCTGAGCCTGCCGACTGTGCTAGAGGCTCTTCTCGCTTGCGTAAATCATTTCTTGAAATAATAATGCTTAAAATAGTTCAGCAAGTCTCCAGGTTTCTCACTTTTTTATGCGTGCAGAATTAGGCAGCCAGGATTGAAGGCATACATCTACACGCCGACTGGCTATTAGCGCTGGATACCTATGTCTGAGACCATACGCAAAATGCAGTGGGATTCAGATGCCACCAAACTCATAGAAATGGTGCTGTGCGTTCGTTTGCCAAGCCACCATCACCTACGGTTTGTTAGTGCGGTCTCTGTCGCTCAGTGTTTTCTTATCCAGCTAGATGTTAACAGTAAAGAAAGGGGCCAGACTTCTTGGGATAATGCATTTGATGGTGATAAAAATGTTTCCATGGAGCTTTACAGCAAAACAAAAATTGCTGCCCTTTATCTGATGTGCACACATTTCATACTTGCAATATGTCTAAAGTGATTTTATGACTAAATCCTGGGAAAAATGCAAAGAATGCTTGGCTAGAAGCATACTTTTCCAGTAAAAACACAACATGGCTTATTAACTGCGGCACTTGGAGGAGGCTATTCAACATGAAGTGCGTTTTTTTTCGCTCAAGACCGAAAACATGTGTTCGGATATACGTTTTCTTTGGCTTCAGGCACCAATTTGACTGACTACATTAGAGGGGTCTCCAAGCCCTTCTAGTGTACTCTAGCTTCAGTACAAATGAAGTGGTATTCTATTAAACATGCCAGGGCATTCAGCTGAAGGCAAGGTTAAAACCTCCTGACTTTTTCAGAATATATTAAGCAGAAATAATGGAAACAAAAAGCTCCATTAGGTACCTCGTTAAGATTTTTGTAGTTGCTGATCAGCAACCTTGTTATGGCAACACTTTTCAAAGTCACTGCAAGAAATGTTAATTGTGGCGATGTCAGGGTGGGGACAACGCACAATGAACTGCAGGAGCAGTACTATTAGTGTTACCGTGAGAACAGATTATGCCATTTCCATTCTATCTTTGAATTCTGGTGGGTGTAGGGTGATGTGACTCTGAATGATGTCAGATTACCCAGCCTACATTTTTCTTGGAAAGAAGCTCCTTCCTCCACTCCTCTAGCAGGAGGGCTTGTAAAGACTGCGCTTGGGAAATCTCAGCTTCATCAGACTCTGAAATGATCCCCGCGCTATCTGGAATTTCTTTAATCGGACAACTGGAAGGCGTACGCTTCTTGAATACCTGGAAACACCAGAATACGCTCAGTTGGGCTTGAAATGGTGAGAACTGATAGCAAGGGGTGGTTTTCTGGACTAATTCCCAGGAAACAGGACTTCACTCTCCCCAATGTGGGCTGAAATCCAGACTATCTCAGGCACGTTTGTAAGCGGGTCACAATGTCACTCCTCTTCTCTCCCATTAAAATACTAAATTGTAAAAGCTTTTGTCTCTAATCTGCAGTTAACAAACCGGCAACACTGCACAAAGGGGAAGAGTGCAACTCAGTCCAAAGCACCTGAACGATACACTATCTCCACGGCATGCAACTACCATATATGAAACTGCCCAAGATAGAGCATGTCAGGAAACGCAATCAAAGACTGGGTTTTGCTTTGAAACAGCCATGGATTTGCACACCTCTGCTCCCCACGCCCCTCCCCGGTCTACTACAAAAAGCCGTGCAGTAGAGGGGTGCATAGGGTGGCAGGGCCAACCCAGCACACCAGCCAGGGCTTCGCACGCAGCACCAGGCACTAACCCTGGTCCTGCCCCACGATGTTGGCAGCAAGCAGCCGTCTCCCAAGATGCACCATTAAATGCAGAAAGAGTGAGCAACTTTCCACTCTCTCTGCCCCAACACACACACAGGCTGCAGGATGGGCGGCCRAACCATGAGGATTACTCGGTTTACGTTTGAGCCAAAAAGAAAAGATTTTAAACCCCAGTCAGGGGCAAAACACGCTCCCTCCTCTCACTCCCGAAGCGCTTTTCCCAGCCATGTGGATAGGTCATGCTGGCACTGGCTCCGCTCAGCCAGGTGATTTTTTTTCTTTTCCGATCAGGAGGCTGCAGCCTGTGCTCCTGTGCCAGAATAGATCGGGACAGATTTTTTATTACCCCTTTTTGTTGCACTGTCACGGGTGGGGAGGCAGAGGGATGCTGGTCTGGTTCAGTCTATCACAATACACGAAGAGACTGATGTTTCTCTCCACTTTGGCAGCACACGTGAGGGTGGGCATGCTCCTCACCCTCGCACTTCTGTATTGGGGAGCAACTCCAGTAACACTCAAACCAGTATAAACCATCTGGCAACAGACCCAGGATCAAGCCCAGAAAAAAAATGAACATCAAACTCCACTTATTTCTGCTGCTGTTGAACTCACGCAGGACAGAGCCGGGATGAATTACAAAGATCATCTCCTTCATGCGAAAATCACTTGCACAATGCTACTCTCCTCTTCATACCCTGTCAAGCAAGATCCCAGTGATACTAAAAGGGGAGTGGAGATCTGCTGATGCCAGAGCTATGAGATGGTGCCTATGTTAATCATTTCACCTCCAGCTTTTTAAATGCTTAAAAAAGACCCCTCTCACAATGAAAAAAGGAACTGCACATGCCATGTTCAGAAGCATTTGTTTCTTTTCTGGAAGTAAATACAGGAACTGAATTATTCTTTTTCCTACAGAAAAATAAGATGCAGCAGTTTTTTCCCTTGGGTTAAGGCAAAAAGAAAAAAAACCCACATCTGAAATCCAGAATTTTTAAACATTTTTTAACATCTTTCCAATGTGCACTGAAGCTTTAAAAATTAATTCTGAAACTCGTTGAAAAAGGAAGAAAAAAAAAAGAAGTAATTTTCAGGTTTGACAATTCTTCCTGCACACATACACCCTTACATAAGCATACATGTGCAAACTTTTCTATTAGAAAAGTCATGCATACAGGGAAAGAAGTCTGTCCCCAGGTGTGCACAGAAATCCCAGTCACATTACTGGAAGGTGGAAGGATGGAGAGACTGGATAAAGCAGCCTTCAGTATACAGCTGTGCCGGGAAACACAGAAGAACTCCTCAGCTCTTCTCACAAAACTGAATATTTAAATGTGATGGGAAAGTAAGAGTAACACCATCTTCTTTGAGGTGAGTCTGCTGGTGATTACAGATGTGTTAATGCGTGTGCGTGTAAAAGGCAAAGACTGTTTGCGATACACTGAAACACGTATTTTTATTCATCACAAGACTGGTGTGCAGGGTTTTCCCTCTGCTGAATAATTCCACCCCTCGCGATCATCCCTCAACTTATTACATTTCTGCCTGCTTCTCCTATAACCTTTTGGTGCCTGCTCTTTACTCTTGAAATACAGTTACTGCTGAACCATTTATATCTCATCCAAGATGCTCGTCTCACACTTGGCATAGCTGATGAGTCCTAAAGGAAGCTGCTGCCACGTGAGGCTGATTCGCTCTACACTTAGTGCCACCTCATCCATATCAGTGTCCCATTTACCTCTACAGTTACAACCCCAACTCGCTGATACACCGTCCGCAAATGTCAGGCCGAGCTCTGAGTTGTCTGTTGCTCACTTCCTCTGCCTCTTGAATCTGTGAGGGAATCTCTAAGAGAATATTCTGCTGTCGCACTGCAACTTTTCTGGTGCTTCTTAATTTTTGTGTGCTTACCCCGATCTGCAAAACAGCACTTTGCACATTACAGTTTGTTAGCGAAACATAGGCAATCTTTCTCCAAGCATCTTCCTCGCTCCTTTATTCCTCTCTATTTTAAGCAACTTTCAGCTGAGAACAATGTCAGACTGACAGCTCTGGAGACCAAGGTATTTCAGGGAGAGGAGCCAAGCACAACTCCCTTCCTCTATCAAAAGCTAAAGGCAAGCTCTCTATCCTCTTTGCTGTACTGTAAGAAACTGCATCCTCTTTCAGTCTGCCTTAGTCACTGAAAAGTCCCTGTTCACCAAACTGAAGTGCTGGGCAGGTATAAGACCAAACCTGCCCACATAAATCCCTTTGAAGGACCAGGACTCAAATCCCTGACCAAGAGGGATGAGTTATACTGGTGAAGGGGTTGCTCTCCACTTCTATACAGTCCCATACCTCCACGGACGATGAACAGAGGCAGTCCCAGGCAATGTGCCTGTGCAGGAAGGCTTTGGCAGAGAGCCACAGGGAGCCTGGAAATACAAACTCCTCTGCTGCTGGCCAGGGCCAGGTGGAGCCTTCCCAGCCATCAGCCCAAGCAGTCACACCAGCAGAAGGCCCCTGGCTGAATCGTGCCCACACAGCCAAGACGGCCGGTGAGAGTGAGCACCTCGCTTCTCACTCCCCCTCTGGGGGGGCAAGACTCTCTGTTTAGCCCTCAAAGGGGAAAAAATCAGGATCTTGACCTTCCAGTTCTGCTGTCAGCGGTGCCAAAYGCCAAAATCCTTGTCTGATTCCTTAGGGACAAGAAGGTGGCACTAAAGGAGCGAGAAGGGCAGCAGTAATGGGAAGCTACCACCCAGAAACCCTCCAAAACCACTCTTACCAGATAAATGATTTCTCCACCTGAGAAACTAGTTTCACTGAGCAAACAAAAACATTGCCATACCCTAAAACATTCACTTGTTCAGAGACAAACAGGCTGGCTTCTGAAGAGAAAGTTAAGCTTGTGCCACAGAAATGTCGTACCATGCCCTCTGTAATGGCTGCCGAAGAAGGCAGCACTGCAGTTGATTCATTAGGTTAAAATTAGTTCACCAAAGGATGGGGGAGACAGGCATTTCATAGATTATTCTTTTGAGATATAACTGTAATGACAGACGGGACCATTTAAAAACTATCTCACATTTGGAGCCTAGCAGGACTACTTACAGAAAAGCTCAAGATAATATAAGGAGGATCATATTTTCTGTTGAATTCTACAGGACTTAGCAGAAACACAGCTCCTGTTTCTATCCTTCTTTACCATGGCTGCAATTCAGCTGCTTCTTGACTGTATTATGAATTTAAAAAGCAAATAAAAAGCAAAGAACACCTCACAAACATGGCCAAAAAAAATCACTACTTTCCTCCCAGATCTGGAACATGGGCTTTAATTCAAAAGGTTCCCAACCATTTTTGAACCATTTTTGTTTTCTACAAGCATACACTTAGGAAGATACAATGCTGCCTGAGAGATGACCCCGACCGCTCCTTTGAAACAGGCTTACAAACAATGAAAACAACAAAAGCACATTAACAAGCAGAAGCACTGTTCATTATTTGCAGGCATTACTCAGTGTCGATAAATGTTGATAAAAAAATGAATAAATCAGGCGACCAAAGCCCAGTGTATTACTAAGTGACAAAATAAACTTTTAAAACCTTGACTTTCAGGCCAAACCCTATTTTTGGGTTGTTGAAAGCAGCCAACCAGCCAGCAGCAGACTAAGATGTGCACAGTGACCAACTGCTACGTTGGTTCGCCAACATCCATCACACAAATTGATTAAACATAGTCTGCATCAGTCATTTAATATAGGAGAAATAAAGCCATTGTAATAGAATATAGTTTGCAGGATCAATACTTCCTGCTAAGGAAATAAATGTTTCGACAACACCTTGACATATATTTCTCTCCAGTACCCCATCCGTGTTCTGGTACTTAGGTGGCAGCAGGAAATCGTTAACCTTGCTTTTCAGAGACTCTGAAAACCGTACAAAACCCAGCTGTGACATCTAAGCCTGTGTGAAGCCACACAAATCCTCTTCCCCACTCGGGGGGCTCTCGGAGAGAGAAAACACAGTACTGAAACACCAGGCAGCTACAGATGCAGGATGCTTCCAGCCTGGTCCACACACCGCAGCAGAGCTCTGCATCAGGAACACCGTGCAGGAGTGTGTACCCGCTCCCCTACCTTCTCAACACAAAGCATCCGAGGATGCAATCCCTGCAAGCTTCAGGTGAACAGCCATCTCAGCATCAGACCTTTCTCTCTCTAAAATTTCATAGCACGGACTTGACCTGAAAGAAGTGAAAGGAAGGCAGTGATAGCTTTATCTCAGTTTATCCATGGAGCAGCAAACAGAATACAGCAATCCAAAGCCCTGCAGCCACAGCAGTGTGGGGAGGGGAAGGTAAACATTTCCTTTCCATGCCATTCTTTTAAAGAGAACCTAGTGGTAAGGAAAAACTATGGTGGATATGGTGCCACGAACATAAGTAACATTAAAAAACCCTATAGGCTTATTAAAAAAAAAAATTCCCTAGTTTTCCTCATACACATTGTAGCTTTCTAGCCACGCACTGGAAAATTAGCTTTATGTCCAAACAGAAAAAAAAAAAAGAGACATAACTGTGGAGACCAAGCCCCTACATGAAAAGTGGAATTTAAGAGCTTATGACTTGCTTGGATACAGCAGAACAGTGAATGAGTAAAACAGGCCTGTTCTGCTCAGTCATTCTCACTTGTAATGGCTGTATGCAGCTTGCCAACAGCTCTTCCTCAGCCTTCGAGAACAGCCCGACGAGCCTGTTCCAAGTGAAGTATAAAAAAGTTTATCACTAGGTAGTTTTACAGTAAGGCAACTTCTGCTCTCTTTCGTTAGTTGGTTTTTTTTTTTTAATAAGTACAACAAGCAGAGACAGTTACAGGGCAGAAAGCTGAACAGAGGGATTTTTGTGTTTCCATAAGGAAATCCCTATTAAATATATGCTAGAATACAGTACTCTTAGAAATCCCTGTGCAATTTCCAGCCATTGTCAGTGTCGGTACCATCCACAGATAACCCAGGGAGGAGGGGGGGATGCCTCGAAGGTGATGCTCGGACTCCTCCCCTACACAGGACCTTTCCCATGCCGTATTTGGCAGCTCTGCCTTTGTTCGGTCTAGTTCAAATGGCTCAAGTGACGTGGCTTCCACCCCTTCCCGCCGGGGATTATTCCACAGTCTAACAGATCTTACTAGCTGGAAGTGTTTCTGGATTTCAGCCTACATTTTTGGTGCTGAATTTTATCCCATTACTCCTAGTCATACTGCTTAGACCACCCAAAACAATTCTTCTCCAAACTCGGATATTTATACCCCTCGAGTGCAGGACTGGTAGTTTTAACATTGCCCTGTTCCTTCACCCTCTTTCTCTCTCATTCAGACAAACCGTACATATTTAATTCTTAATCTTTCTTCTCTTCTCTAGTCCATTAATCACTTTTGTTGCAGCTGTCTGAATTCCCTGCAATTTGCCAAAGTCTTTCTGGTAATGAAAGATCCATGCACATATGAACCTTGTATCTCCTAAAGCTCTGATAAAAGACACGGACTAATACGCACGCACACAGAAACACACCAGACGTTTTCCAAATTC
Organism: Phoebastria nigripes; assembly: GCA_035582835.1. NCBI lineage: Eukaryota > Metazoa > Chordata > Aves > Procellariiformes > Diomedeidae > Phoebastria > Phoebastria nigripes. Next base: position 1,566,985 of record JAYKAV010003010.1, on the reverse strand, counting down.
ATTCTTTTTATAGAAAGAGCTTAGCTTCTTTCAGGCAGGAAGCAAAAGGCATTTGTCTTTTTAAGTCCCCTAACAGAGGTGCAAAAGTAACATACTGTACTTTTTTTCAGATAAGAAACTGCCTGACTCCCAACTGTTTTCCACGATCGCTCATTCTGCCTCGCAAAAGCAGTGTATTTATTGATGCCTTCCTCTTCCAGTTCTTTAAGGAAGCTCACATGGAAACTTCATGGTCTGGTTTTCAGAAACTGTTCGACTCACCTTCAGAAACAGTTCAGTGAGTGCTTAACAGTACCCTATGCCTGCCCCTTGCCCTCTCCTTTGCCTCCTTCTTGCTATAAAAACTGGGCAGGGAGACAGGTCGCAGATATGAACAAGGAAACCCAATTCAACATTCCCCTTCCTTAGCATTTTAGAACTTCAGGATGCTGCTGGAAGATAAAATTACGCAGAGAAAGGAAAGTCTCCTTTGGACCCCAGGGCAAAACTCCTGCCACCCTGATGTGGAAGTACATCTTTGCTCCACCAGAGACTCTGGGCTGATCCTGGGCAAGTATATCACTGATCTCTGTGCAGCTGCTACCTTCTCCCAAAATGGGCTTTTAGGTATAATATATACTTTAAGACGTTTAACCCTGAATACTTTAAAGGCTATTCAGGAACTACCAACCACTGGAAGATTAACTTCCTAGCTACAGTTTGGGGTCAGACATATAATAAAGACCTTGATTTTGCAGACAGATAAATACACGTGACTTCAAGTTCTACTAAACTGCAGCAAGAATAGGAAAAAACAGGGGAAAAGAGCACATACAACATCCAAATGCACTTTCAACCGAACACTATTCACTGCAAGGCAGGGCAGAGGGAAAAAAGTCCGTGCAGGTTGATGCCACYTACCCGTAGGCAAGTTCTTTCCTCTAGCAAGACAACTGTGAGTATCTAGCATTCGAAGTCATTTTATTCCTTGCAAATGTCTAGGGCATTTTCATAGCAACAGAGAGTTGCAAAAAAAAAAGGCATGCTCAAATAGCCACTGAAAACCTTACTATTTATTTCCCTTTTCTAGTCTATTTGTATGCTTACAATATCCAACACACATTTTTATTCAGAAGTTAAAGAAGTCACCCAAAACTCTTCTTCACTCGCTTGTTTCATACCAACAAAACATGTACATGCAAATATCCTGAGCATAAAGAGAAACTCTTAAAGCCATTATGACATTATTTGTACCCTGAAGCGAGTTATAATTTGTATGCACTCTGCCAAGTACTTTCTGTCAAAGCTGAAGTAATTATTAGGAAGTATGAAAGCAGGTGTCACTTCTGGCAAGTTGTAAGATGGCTTTATATTCTCAGTTGCAATGGGATAAAAATGATCCCTAAAAAGAGCATAGCAGGCTATTACTTTACATTCAGTATATATGTGAAACATAACAGTTGCCGCCTGTACTTTTTTTCCTCTTTGGTATTTTAATTAAAGATTCAAGCTCCTAAAAGACAAAACCTAAAAATATGTGCAAAATCAATCCCATTTTGCATAATTTCTATTGAGTTTCATAACCAACTGTCAAGCCATCTGACCCTCATTTGCATGTGCTATAAGGCAGGCAGCCGAGCTCGCTTCCACCGCAGTGAGACACATAGTCTGTCCCTGCTCACTCCCACGTACGAACCTCCGGCTTCTCGGATGAATCTCTGCTACAGCACTTCAGGACAGAGGGGACAGCGATTGTTATGATTACAGGACCAAAACTTTTCCAACTTGGGTGCCTAAATTTAAACGCCTAACTCCATCTTTAGGCATCTGAATAAGCTGCTAGTGTTTCAAAGGTGCTGGGCACCCAGCATCTCCTACTTGTTTCTGTCACACTTGCCAAAAAGAACATCTGCTTTTAATTAATTTACCGAGAGCTGCAGGTAGGCAGGACCTTTGAAAGACATCCCACTTACTTCAGTCCCTAAATATAAATCCAGGTGCCTACCTCTAGGCAGTCAACTTTTAAAATGCTGAAAAAGAAAAAATAGCATTATTAAATAAATAAAGATATATATATAAAAAACACATGCAGATATACCCAAGGCTTTTGGATTCTTGTTCCATACTTGACATATGACGTGATGTAAAAGAAAGCAGATCTGATTTTGTCAGAAAGTAGCATTTCATGCTGTAACTAGAGTATATACATTGCTAATAAGTAACATAATTATAATAAGGAAAGGCATTCAGGGAAACTTTCTTCAAAAGTTGCTCCTCTTCCTTGGATAAGCAACCAAGCAAACCAACCCCCAACAGTGGTTGTATTTATGCTAAGAGTTTAGGGAAATTGCAAATTTACTAGTGTATTTATTATGCAAGTTTATTTTATTTTTCTTTCATTCAGCCAGACACCCACATTCTTGACAGCGTAGAACTTGAAAAGATTTTTTTTAATTTAAAAACTGCAAACGGAAGAAAAATACAGGCTACCACCTGCCTCTGCAAATCTTTCGTGTGTGCATTTATGCTTCTGAGCATGATGCAACTGACTACCCCGTAAAGAATAATATTCAAACACAGCAGCAATATTCCACCCTACAATAGGCCACTGACTCAAAAGGCAACATGACAACACACGTCTGCATGTACATAAAATGCTGTCCTGCATCAGGGACCAGGGATGCCATGCTGCAAGACCGAGAGATGCTCTCACCAGGGCTGACCAGAGAAGCTCCTGGCTCTGGAAAGGAGTGCTGCCCGCCAGAGTCAATGGAGAGACTCACTGGTCTGGGGCTGCCCAATTTCTCACCGGGACTTGCCAGGTAAGTGTGTGCTTTGGATTAAAAAAAATTGCACAAACCAGGCCTACAGTACACACACAACATGCCGTTAGTTTGTATTGCCACACCTAAATCCATACAGTTTCAGACACTGTACTACAGCTCCAAATGAGCCACCAGAGCCACAAAAACCTCAGAACAAAGGGGGAAAAAATTATTTTTACTGTTATTATTTTATTTTCTAAAAAAAAAAGCCTCAGACTCCAAGCAGGCCAAATCTCTAGGCAAGGAAAGAAAAGGAAAAAAAAATGCCTGGGGAAAATCCAGAAATATATTTATGGCAGTTCTACATAAGGCTCATGTAACAACAAGGGACAGGACAGTCCTCCACAAAGGTCTGGTTTCTGCCAGGACCAGGACGAGGACCAGGACCAGAATTGTGCGTGGCCCTGCCTGCCTGCAGCATCCCAAAGAAGCTGCAGTTTGCTTCATCAAGCGAGCTGTTACCCTTGCTGTCACTTCAAAACTTCTCCCACCGCAAGCCCTGCTGGCACAGTGACCACATGGGCCACCACTTCCCCGCTGCGCTGCGTCCCCAGAGCCGGTGCTGCCCCAGGCCTTGGCATGCAAGCTCTCCGCAGCTGGGGCAACACCAGAGAACTCATCCTGTCACTCTTCAGTGTGCAAACGCCACGTTGTGACTCTCATGCACAGCCCACTCATGGGCACACAGGGGACCACCACCACCTCCCCCCTCACATAAGCCCCAGCAGGTTGCAACCGAGCCGCCTTCGCAGCCACGCCGGGGTAGGCTAATCCCCACACCTGCTCCAGAGGCACATTGAAAAGGGGTTTTTAATCTTTGCAAACAGGCAGTTGTTCCCCCCACCCATCATCAGCAGCCACGTCTTGCTGCCGCTTGCGTCAAAGCAGGGAAGAAGTGCCAGAGCTGCTGCCCAGCCGTCGCCACCGGGCGCAGCTGGAGGGAAACCTGACCTGGWGAAGCAGCCAAAGCCGTCGGGCTCCAGCAACACACTGAGCAGATGCTCCTTCCGCTCCTCCTCACGCCGCGTCTCGCTGCCTCTCGTGGTGCACGCAGGAATGGGAGCTGGGTACAAAGCATATCCACCACGCTCCCTCTGCTCGCTGCAACAGGATCTGTTTCGTGCACCTGCCCTGCCCTTCCCATGGCACGAGTGACCTGCCAGAAGCATAAAGGGGCTATGGGGATGGTTTAGAGGAAGAGAGGCTGGTCTTTCCTTGATACACCAAGCAACTGCTTGACATGGTGCATGTGTGAGGGTTGTGCATGGGAGGATGGCTGCCCAAGTGTGGAGGGGGGGATCCATCTCACCGCCAGGGATGCCTCCTTCTCTTACTTCAGTTTGGGCCTATGGCTACAGCTCTTACTTACACTTTGCTGGGACAATCAGATACTCTACAGCCTTATCAAATAACCACTTTACGGGCATGCACACACGCCGGGCAAAGCAACGAGCGCTGCAGGTTGCCCACCTCGCTCGGGAGGAGGCGGCTGAGATGCCGGCCAGCTGCTCTGCCCTGGCTCGTCGCTGCCACCGAGAGCCAGATCGCTCCTCCTTACACACAGCTCTGGAGCCTCTAGTGCAGCTCTGTCCGGAGAGACCAGCCGAGGGGCTGGCAGACCCCACTCGGGTGACTTTTGGGGGAGACAGCTGTGCTCTGGATTCACATAGGAAGGCTGCAGAGCAGCCGCCTACCTGCACCCTGCTCCCACCACAGCTCCCCTCGGCTCCGGGAGCTGGCCAGAAATGGCAACACTTTGTTTTTCTTTGACATTCCCACACTGAGCAAAAAAACCCCCAACAGCAGAGCAGTAGGAAAAAGCAGGGAAGGACGTTGCATATTTATTTGTCATAAATTATGCTTGGGAGAGCATTAGGCACAACAAGCCATCACTCATCAGAGCAGGTTTCTGCTGTGTGTCACAGTGCTGCACTACACTTCATTAGGAGCATTAACTGGACACCAGCAGGAGATGGGTCTCTGCTGCTCCTCCTCTCCACCCCCCACTCCGATTTCATCAAAACATTATCCTCGCATTGCTTTGGTTATCTCTTGGAAGGGGAAATATTTTTTTTAGCGCACAGGACAGTATGATACTTTAGGACCTAACAGAAAAGCCTCTACCCAAAACAAACGTGCTTCTGGTGAGAAACTCTTTGCTGCTGAATGCTCAGATGAAGCACATGAGACCAAACGTGTGCATACCTCCTCAGCCCCACATCAGAGAGAAAACACATCGGCAGTGGGATGTGCTAATGCCAACTTGTGTGCTCTGGGTCCCGGCAGTGCACCAGGGACCAGGGGACTGCAGTCTCAGAGACGCGGTTCCTGGCACTGGCCTCCAAAGACTGGTAATTTTGTCTGGGAGGCAGCAGGACTCTGAAAAAGTTTTGCACATTATTCCTGAATGGTTTCCTTGATGAAAAGTCTGCACACCATGTAATGAAACCAGCAAACGTTTCTACAAGTGTCCCACTAGTGGGCTGTTACCGGGAGGATGTGTTGCTCCAGGCTGATGGTGAGAGCCTGGATAAACGAGGCTGTGCTGTGCCAATAAAAGCAAGGAGACTGCACTTGGCTTTGATTTAGTTTAGCAAAAGTGCTCTCCAACAAGGTTTAGGATGGAAAAACGGGGCTGCATTTCGTAGGCGGAGAGGCACCAACCCTTTAGGAAGAAGCGTTGATACCTGCAACTGAAATAAACCCAGCTACAAGCTGACGAGGCTGATTTAAAAGCCTTRACACCTAAAGCACAGACACTTAAGCGTGCTCTTCTGGGCGCTTCTGCAAGCACTGCTGCCCCGGCTTCTCATGCCACAGGCTTGTGTTGCACAGCCCCACAACCGAAACGCGTGTGTTTTGTGCTACAGTATCCTGTCACGCAGGGACAGCTGCAAGAAACATTCTGTTTGCAGGGAGACTGAGGAGCATCACTCGTCTTCCCTCTGGTGCCAACAGGAAACAGCAGAGAGCTGCTGACAGAACAAGGACATCGCCCTCGCCAAGGGTATTCCCTAGGGTGCATGCAAAAAATCGCAGGCGTGACCCTATTTTCTCTGCACCTTACTACCCCGAAAACACACAGAGCAGCCGCTTTGAAGGGGCTAATCCACCCACTGCAGTATTTCTGGTAATGACTCACAAAATCCCACATGATTCTGATACCATTTTCTTGATAAAACCAGCTGCCAAAATGAAACTATACATTTGGTGCTCGAAAAAAAAGGAGGGGGGAAAAAAAAAAAGACAAAACCCTACCAGTTGTTACTAGTAGTGAAGCGGTGGAACATGAAACCGACAGTCAGCGTGTGGTGCGAGAACAAAGCTGATGGCTGCGCACAGACCCTGTGCAGACAGGGGTTTGAAAGACAGGCTCTGCAGCCTGCCACCAAGAATTTGCCTTCTTGTATGTTGTGACTTACACAGATGTTCGCATAATTTCTTGCATATGGACAGCAAAAGAAGCATTCATTTCAACAATGACGTGATTGTCTGTGTGGTAAGGAGAAGAAGGGAAAACTTTCAACATGTATCCAATGATACAGCTAAATGAGAAGCCAAACTGTTCCCAAATGCACTCGAAGGACTTCTCATAAAGTCAATGACAAAATTCAGATGAGACTTCATAGCACTCTTTCCTCCTCTCATTTAAAAACCCGAATTAAATTACACTCGAGCATCTTACAACGAGATTCAGGAGCACAAAACATATCAGAGCATCACAGTGTTCACTCACCACTGCAAAACATTAACTAAACTTGCTCTGAAAAATGTTTTGACTATTTATAGCGAAGCCAAGGGGAAAAAAAAAGATGATGTTTGCTGGGCTGTTGTGTTTTTTTTTTTTTTTTTGGCAGACTTCATTTGAAAGCAGCCAAACTCCCTTCTGCTTCTGTAAGGCAAACAGAGCACTGGGTGTGCTGAGGTCACAGGAAGAGAGTACTTAAGCTTGTGCTTAAATTCGGGACAGTTTTCTACCAGGTGCTTTGTACAAAACCTACTGAACTCCTGCTTAAGCCCTGCCTTAAGGAGAGATGCTGCTTACCTACTGCCTTAAGGAGAGATGCTTCCCTTGGGCTGCTCTTGAGCAGCCCTTGTAGGACTCCAGCCCAAAGCCTACTACAGGTTAGCGGCTGGCATTTCATTCACTTCAAGGGATGCAGGATCACGGCATGGGAAATGAAAACACCCAGCGCTTCTTTCGGGTGCCCAGCGCCCCACAGGATGGAGCACCGATGAACTGGGAAGGGATGCTGGAGCAAACTCACCCTTGTGACAAGTAAAGCATATACAGAAATTTTTATTTGGTCCATTTTCACAGCAGAAAAGATAACAAATTTGTGTTCAAATAGCTGGCTGGAGAGAACATGTAGCATGTGAAGGCCAATGCCAAAAAATTCCAATTAATTTGATTTATTTTTATTTGATTTTTTTTTTCAATTTAACATACTGAATGAATTCCTGAAATGAAACAAAATTTATATGAGGAAAAAAGCAGGTAAGGTCATTTCAGAGGTACTTTCCAGCAACACTTAAAAAGCACACGTCTGTCCAATATAAAACAGACTGCAAAGGGCTCTGAGAGTCTGTTTGCACGTCGTCCTCCCTAGAATAGCATTATTATCACCAGAAACCTCAAGTATGCTCCCACCTTCCTTCTCAGCTGGGCAAAACAACAGGTCTTAAGCGCTGCCATTGGTTCAATGAACTCAAAGGCTGTGAAACTGCACTGTCAGCTGCTTCTAACATGTCACCCTTCCCTGTATATTGCTCTAACRATCTGAGCACCCAGCATGCAAGAACTCTACATCACCTCCTCCTCATGACGTTTTCTAAACCAAAGAGTAACCAAAGAGTAAGAAAAAAGTAAGACAGCAGAAGGGAGTCGCTTTGGAAAGTTGAGCAGCACCAAACAAAACTGCAAACCTTCTTTTGGCAAGGTGAAAGATTTGTATAACACTTTTTCCTCCTACTAAATGTGTTTACTCTTAAAAATCGATTTCCTCTGTCACTATTTATTGCTGCACGTTGCTCAGTGGTTCTGAGAAACTGCATGGAAAATCACAACGTTACGCTTGTTAAATTGACCCTACAGGGTCATACCACCAGTGCATGCATCATCTCGAGAGGCAAACCTGCCAAAGTCATGCTGTGCATATCATCACTAAACCCAAGACAAAATGCAAATTTGGCTGTATCATAGCCTATTTGCATAGCTTTCCATTGGTTTTGTACAACCTTTTTACAAAATGCCAATTTACTTCACGTTCCTACAGCTTATTACCAGTGTGAGGTACTTACAGCTTTTATGCAAGGCAGATTTAGTAGTTAAAACATTAAAAGACGTAATTAAATGCCTTTTGGAAATAGAACATAGCCTTCAACGTGATGACATAAGGCACAGGACTTTGAATGGGACACAGAAACGTTAATGCCCCTTTGCAAAGCTGCAGACCCCTCTCTCTCACATGCTCGAGAGCTGCACAGCTTTTTCTGTTTTTTATCTGATCTGCAAAAGCAGAAATATTTGCTTGCAAACTATGAAGGGCCTGAATCCAGTTACTCAGTACACATTTCACTCACATTGATATCAGAATGGACGGCTGCCAGTTTAGTGCCTTGGCTGGCGTTCAAACACGCTGATTGCTGAGCCTCCTTGGATTCGGAGTTCATGATTTAAAAAAAAAAAGGAGGGAAAAAAAAAAAATCCCTGAACACAAAAAAAAAACCCTCCACAAACATTTCTGAGATGCTACTGGGCTAATTTTCCCCTGCTCCTCTTTTGTAAGCTCAGTCTCTGGAAGCGAACACGTATAAGTAGCACTCTGTCAAGACAAGCAGCTAGGGAGTTTGGACTTTATCTCCAAAGCTACGATACAACGAACATTAGATCTTTCCTAGCCAAGCAATTTTCACACGTGTACCAAGGGCCAGCCCTCATTCAAGTCAGCAACAGAGGAAAAGATTTGTTTACACTTCCATATCTTAACTTGAAAAAAACAAGGAGGAAAAAAAAAGGAGAAAGAAAAGCTTGAAATGTTCTGAGACTTATGTCGCAGCCGGGTAGTAGGGAACGGAAAGGCTGTTTGCCTTACACAAACCTATTTTTTCCTTCTTTTTTCCTCACTACTTACTACCAAAAGCCACCAGGTTGAAAGGCAAGCCAAGAGCTCCTTGAAGCCCCCCTGCTCCCAAACACCTCATCTCTGAGCGCGTTACTTGATGTGGCTGGCGCACTGCGCAAGCCCTGCTTTCTCTGGCACGGCAGCAGACACTGTAGATCAGGCCACTCAGACATTTCAATTGAACTTGACAGGTGTTTGTTAATAGGCTCTACAATACGTTTGGGAAGGGCTGCCTGGAATTGTAAAATGGTTTATTATGACAGTTTAATAAGCCCGGTGCAGACAGTTCAGTGCATTATTTTCTAAGGCTGTAAATGTAAGTGACCAAAATCTGAACTGCATGGCAATACACATACAACCTATAACTAAACCCTATTAATAGCAAATACATTCATCTAGTATCTGTACAACTGGACCTGATCCTGCTGGGTCATTCTGGGAACCTCTTTTCTCCTTGCAGGATCAGTCCTCCATGTATTACCACAATTCACAGGAATCAGGTGTATCTATTCAGTGATAACTGCTTGGGCTAATTATTAGAAAATTCAATCTATGCTAATTTGCCTGAGGGGAGGGGAGCATAAAATTAACTTGACACATTTATTTAACTTTTTACAGTATTATTATTAGTTAAAATTTATGACAGCATTGTGCCCAGAGGCCCCAGTCAGGATCAGGATCCCACTGTGCTCGGCATCCCACTGCGTGTGTGTGAATGTCCTCCCAGCATAATTTCGGGGCAAAGGCCCCGTCCCTGCAAACTGTTACGCAAGTGCTTGCCCCAAAGACTGGGAGCGAGGCTGTGGAAATTAAAAGCGCATTAGTCTTGCTGAAGTGAAGGAGGTGCATTAAGCCACCACATCCTACGATGCACTGGCAGCCCACACCAAAAAGGCTCCTATTTTGGAAGAAAGTGACAGTTGAGTCACTTTTGTTTTTACCATTAAACACATAGACACAAACATCCCCTCCTATCTACTGCTGCCTTTTCTTGCTTCTATCTTATAAACAGGACCATCATCCACTGAATGAAAAAAATCACGTGTGGGGTGAAAGGCCCCAGAAAAGAGAGAAGATGTGTCAGTAACTGATGTGGGGAATTATCAAAATCTCACCTTTTATTTTAGATGCACAATGTGTAACAATGCAATTCTTCCTTGCAGTGAACTTTGAAGGATATTGCCTGAGAAAAGTAGCTAGCTGTTCCACCTGCCTTCATTTCTTGACATACAAACGCCAACCCTGAAAGGTCACCATTTGGACGATCGAAACCACTCATCGTCCCTGAATAAGTTGGCCTTTTTATTTATATCCAAGTATGCTTAACCTCATTAAACAACTGTACTGGTCAGACAATATTATCAATATCATATTAATCAACATGCTATCATTATTTTAACTGAAACGGATTCAAGTATTTTACAATATTGAATCAGAAGTAGGGAAAATGGGAGCTTTTCTGAGTTAGGGCCTTAAAATTAAACTCTTCAGAGTACTGGCTGTACTGCCACAAGGTACGCAAAAGAGTGAAGAAGGAATTGCTGAGAAAGGGAATGGTGCCTCCAGGAGTCATTAGAAGACCATCAGAATTAGGAGAATATTAGGATTAGAAGACCATCTCTTCCTCTGGCTCTTTGATGGTGTTTTAGAAACGAGCCATCCATACTGTATGCTCTTTGTATTTGCTGGGGCTAAAGGGCACCGCACAAAAGTCAGAGTGGTCTAACTTTGAAGAAGCTTCAGAGGCTCCTCAGCCCAGGGGCAGGGGGGATGTTAGCAACACGCTGCACTCCCCCATCTTCCCCACACCCCAAAAGGAGATGAGATTAACCCATACAAGCAGAGAAAAAATGGAAACATTGGAAAAATATTCACTTGAGTGGGCTGTCCTAACAACCTCATTTCAGCACAGCATTTCAGGAGGGGTGAAGTCAGGCAAACTCACCTTTAAGGCTGCTCCTCCACAGCTAACTTGCCTCCCTGTGTCCAAACACCACAAAGACCTTGGAGTAGATTTAAACCCTAAACTCACACACTGGTGTAGCAGGTGGAGTAAGGACTTTTCCAGAACTGCAGGGTTTTATTTCAAAATGTAAGTTTGGTGAATGTGTCCTCTGCTATCCTTCTACTTTCCTCTGCTTCTCCTTCTGCTGCAGTTCACTGGAGCTGTTTCAAGGTTCCATTAAATATGTCAAGCCTTTTAGATGCAACTGCAACCTTGCAGCACAAAGAGAAATGGAGGCAGATGAAAGAAAAAGAAACCATCATTTAGCCACACACAAATTCTGTATATTTTGCATATCACTCCTAACACAGACTGGCAGCCCACACCAAAAAGACTTCTGTTTTGGAAGAAAGTGACATTTGAGTCACTTTTGTTTTTATCATTAGATGTGAAGACATCAAACATCACCTCCTGCCTAATGCTGCCTTTTCTTCCTTCTATCTTATGAACAGGGCACATGTTTCTGTGGTCCTTTAGAGCACTGCCTGCTTGACTCAGCACCATGACATCTTTTGGTGTGTGCAGATCATCCCATAACTGATGGAGTGTGTAAGATGCCACCCATGGTTCTGCTGAGCTGCCATCCTGGCAGGATGCGGTACCACTCTGGTCTTGAATACCGGAAAGGTACATAAGGAACAGGCCTACAAAATGCTGTTTCTGCTGCCAGCAGAAAGCACCAGCTTTGCTTGCTGCTACCCGTCCCCCTTTCACACTACCATTTTCTGCTGAAGAACAGGCACCTGAACTCTGCCGGCTTTTGCCCTGCGGGCCACGCTTTGCCCGTGCTAGTCCCATGAGTGAGACACTTTGGTTAGATTATGCAGTGAGATGAACTTCTTGGAAGGGGGAATTTAGTCCTTTTAACCTTTTACTCCTTCTAATGGTTGGCTCCTTTCTTTTTAAATCCCAAAATAACAACAACATCCATTCTTTGACAACAGGCCTCTATCAGGCTTTAAAAAAAAAAAAAAAAAATATTTCTCATATGAAGTTAAAAAAAAAAAAAAAAAAAAAAAATCAAACTAACCTGCTTACTTCGAAGTCACGCTCTCATAATTTTAGCTGGCACATCATGAACAAAATGGTCTAGAACTAACCTCAAACAGTCATCTGGAGAAAAACAACATATTTTCCCATGTCATCACCACTATAGCACATACTAACCACAACTATTCAGCCTGTCAATTTTCAGTTTATATTATGATAACTTTACCTAAAAGCATTTCGTGGTTCAAAAACAGCAAGTGCAATGCCAAGGAAACATTTGCTGAACTGACGAGCATGGCAGCGCTGGTATGAGGAATATGCTTTCTGCAGACCAGGAAGCAGAGTAAAAAGAGATTTCACTGGGGACAACGGACTTCTCAGAAATTCCCCAAAACACTGCTTCAGGTTGGCTTAATCCCACAGTCTAATCATGRTAGGTTGTGAAGAAGGAGGCTTAGTTTGGTCCTCGGGTGGTGAATTTTCCACAAAAATCTCCAAGAACTGTGATGAATGGGGAAAGGAACACATGAATCTTTTTTACTTGCATTAACATCTCCACTTCCACACATAAGAAGGTTTTTCACGTCCACTGAGCATTTAAAAGAGGTAAAAAAGTAGAGATTCATGGGAGTCTGGACAGGAAACTATGTGAGAGGCACAAAAGCAATGCATTCTAAAAGGACTTTAGCAAATACACTTTTAGCTGTGCAATCCCCATAATTCACAAGGAACCAAGCATTATACAGTCTTCAGTTACTTTCCCCATTTGAAGGAGGACAAAGGCAAACCCCTCATTAAAGAAGCACTGTGGTTCAAACTCTATACTAAAAACCCCTCAACTTTAACAATCATACGCCCACACTCAGGCTTCAAAAATATTCTCATGCTACAACGCTGCCTGTGTCATCACTCCAGAAGCAAACGAGAAGTCACTGCATCACTCCCCAGTGATCTGGGGCAAGGAGAGGATGGTTGTGACTGCAAGAACTTTAGCTAGAGGCTTAGGTAGGGACAGCAAACCAAGCAAAAAAACCTAAACCAAACGAAAACAAACAAAAACCCCTTGAGAAACCTATGAAAACACTCTGCAGCCTCTTGTATTACTCTCTTCTTTGTACAGATTTCATAAAATCATCAACAGTTTGGGTTGGAAGGGACCTTTAAAGGTCATCTAGTCCAGCCCCCCTGCCGTGGGCAGGGACATCTTCAACTAGATCAGGTTGTTCAGAGCCCCATCCAACCTGACCTTGAATGTTTCCAGGGGTGGGGCATCTACCACCTCTCTGGGCAACCTGTGCCAGTGATTCACCACTCTCAGTGTAAAAAATTTCTTSCTTATATCTAGTCTAAATCTACCCTCTTTTAGTTTAAAGCCATTCCCCCTTGTCCTGTCACAACAGGCCCTGCTAAAAAGTTTGCCGCCATCTTTTTTATAAGCCTCCTTTAAGTACTGATAGGTTGCAGAAGTTGGGCCACAGTGGCACCATGCAGGTTTCCATAATAAATTAATTGGTAGCTTTGCTTTTGTGGGCTGCAAGAGCAGTCTGAGCCACTTTGCTTTGACTGTACCTTCCCTGCCCCTTCTCCTCAGCAGCACTGTGACTTCCTAAGGTGCAGCTCAGACACACCAGGGCAGCTTTACTCCTGGGGGTGAATGGGAACGCATTTCCCCTTCTTGGTTTTGGTGCGAGATACACTGAAGGTGACGCGCTCTCCCTGAGGACAGCCAATTTCAATACTCTAAATGAGCCTCCTTTAAAGGGCTGCTCTGAAGCCTGGCATTGTTCCCCCCTCCTCACTTTTTGTGAATTAGGAAGGATGTATGTTCCTACGTGTCCTCTCTGGACAGATCTTCTGCCTGGAAGGAAGAAGGAAATGGTAAGAAAGGGGCAAGGATGGGGAAAAATGGGTAGGAGCCCTGCAACTGAGCTTACATTTATTTCAAAAGTGAGTGAGTGGTTATCCGACTGCGGTGCCCCACACCCAAGACTTACAGTCTGAGACACAAGTTTGAGCAGATCTTCCATGAGCTCACGGTGAGTCTGAGATAGACCGCATTCAGCGCTCACAAAATACACAGCTGCGTTCCTCCGTTGCTCTGACAGCGATTTATGTCAATGAATGTACTGCTGCTAATATGCACTGAGCTCCTGCTCCAGATGCCAAAGCCGTGCTCTGCACAAAGCTGGGACTGTGTGGTGCCCAGGCACAGCTTGCTATTAGCTGTATTTTCCCCCCATCTCATGGAAGCTTTAAGGGAGCCACTAGGAGAAAAGCAGTAGCATTGCAAGTTGTGTCCAACCACTCAATAAACTAACCTCAATTTTTTTATGCAAGTATTGCAACTCAGCAGTTCTACTATGGGATCCCAGAAAGTATGAGACTTTCTTAATTTAGCAAGAACAACTGCATACTATGTCAACTACTGAAAATCTCAGTGTACAGCAGAAAATGTTTTGAGTCAACAGACTGAAAAGCAAGGCTGCTGGATTGTTGTTTGATTTTACAGCATGTTTGACGTTTTCAAGATGAAACTTAAGGAGATGTAGTACCAGATTTGAAATCTTACTTCTCTGCTTGAATCTTTCATTATTTTCAGACTGTGCAATATGCTTTAGTTTGATTTTTTTTTTTTTTAATATAAAAAACACGTTTCACAGTTGAGGCTTTATCAAGTTCACAGTACTTAAACGTGTACCTAACTTTAAATCAGCAAAGCCAATTGAAATCAAAGGGATAAGGGGGTGTTAAAAAGGTAAGTGTGCCCTGAAGTGTTGTCCTGAACAGGAATTAGACTTAAGTATGTGATTAGGCATCTCTAAAATAGGTCTTCCTTGTCTAATAATAAGCACAGATCACAATATACCTTGTGTATCAAAGGGTAGCAAAAGCTACGTGTCTTGAGGAGAAAGACTGAGCAGAGAAGAACTGGAAGCCTCTGGGCATAAGATGTGATTGCTTTATTAGAAGGAAGATTAACATGTAGAGGCCAAGGATAAAGTTGAAACTCAAAAGGAATATGAGTCAGGGAAGTTGTTCCAGATGGCAGAGCCATGTGGGATGTGACTCCACCATCTACTGTGGAAATAAAAAGGAAGAAATGAAAACTTAGTGTTTGAGAGAGCATATAGGACTGACAGGAAAATAAGGAAGAACTGAGAGTAGTAGAAGGAAATTAAAGGCAGAGTGATGAAATGAGGCCTTCAGAAATTCTGAAGTGCAGCAACATCACTTCAATCAGCCAGTACAAAAAAGGCTTAGATACTTTGCTTCAGATAAACCTAAACATCTCAAAGTTTCAGTGCCCGTCCAGAGCACATCCCCTCTCCTTTGGTCAAGACATGGTGTTTGACATACCATGTGGACAGCTTCTCAGGAGCATCTCCCAGCATGTACTGAAGTATTTGCCGTATCCCATTACTGCTGCTTCCACCCCTGCTGATATGTCCGACACCATAACTGAGTAAGACAGAATTATGTCAGATGGTGTCTTGGGCAGCTTAAGACCAATGGGAAATTTTAAAAAGTGAGAATTAGGCTGAATATGATATAAGACTTATTAACAACTCCTTAAGAGAAGTGGAGGGAGCCATGAGGTCTGGACACTGGGAAGTTAATAGGGCAACACACTTAAAAATGCATTGCAGGGAACTGTCCCGTCTTGTCAGGAAAACGGACATGGCGTGACCTACATAAATAGGTCTTCTGCACCTCTTACTTCAATGCAAACAGGAGGTACATGAAAATAAAACAAAAAGAATAATAAAGTACAAGCTAATAGACAAAGATTTGAAACTATTCTAGTCAAATTCCCTTTGATTCAAAGATGGGATTTTCAGCCAGAAGTTAGAGGTGATCTTCCTGGACTAGTTAGTCCATTCACTGCACAACAGCCCAGACTACCATCTGCAAAATGACTGCAAAGGTAGGTTGATTTGGGAGCCAATGTACACGCTCTCCGAAATCTCCATTCCCCTCCACACACACATACACAGGCACATTATGACTTCTTTGGTTTGGAGAGTCTTTTTATTACCATTTATGTATGCAAATACCTAGCCAAAATGGGTTTTGACCGAGGCCTACAAACCTAATGCCGTAATAGTAAGTTCGATAGGAGAGATTCTTATTAAAATTGCAGAGAAGTACACATCACACATATAAATAATCCCTGAAAAATAATTTCAGAGACACGCCTGATCTTGACTTTCTGTACCGAAGGCCTAACCTAGAGTCTATGAAGTCAATAAAAAGACTCAGAGACTTCAAAGCTGACTTTAGGCAACAGTATTTTTCTATGACTGATGCTTGCCAGTCATGTTCCTTTCCAGTCATGGCTTCTCCATTTCAAAGCAACTGAACTTTAAACCTACCTAAACTAACACAGTTGAAAACAACTGACTGAAGGTAGTTCAAGAGTCTTGGTCTTCATATAAGTATCTTTGCAGAAGCCACAGAGCCTGTGGTCAGCTGGCTACTTGTTTACCTGTCCCTTCTTCCCAGTGAAAGGATGCTTACTTTAATATTCCTGTCTTAAAAAAAAATTAAATTTCCAAATTTCTTCTCTCTTACAAAGTATAAACTCATTTTTCCAAGACACAAGATGAATCTGATTGCTTTAAACTATCTTGGCTTTACCTGGGTGCATAAATGAGACATCTAACTGCTACAGCCATGTATGTCAGCACACCAGACACAAAGTAGCGCTAAAACCCAGGCTGCAACTCTTGCATATCTTTCACGCTTATTCTTTCAGCCTTGAGGATGTTTTCTTGGTTAGTCAACTTTAAATCTATCTATTGTATATACAGTACTATTTAAAAACAGCACTCAAGTGTACAAGATAAACATGTGCTCCCACTGAGTTACCAAACACGAGATAATAAATTTGCATCCCTGTGATTATTACTACTACCATGTAGCTGCCTTCAATGTACAGAGCAATACAAACCCAGAGCGCTGTGCCAAGTAAGTGAGAGGCCCTGTGCAGAAAAAGGCCAGCGCTCTGGAGGCACAAACAGAGCTATGCAAGGGAGAAATTCAGCAGTCACTGAAAACAGGGCCTGCCAGACATTAAATGGGTATAATGAGGACAAAGAGAGAATTTCTTCACGAGAACGGGAAGGCTCTTCCACTTGGGATACATGGTGAGAAGCCCCACAATTACAGGGACAGAAGGCAGCTCTGTATTTGCATTTACTGCAGAAGTAAAACGTGAGCAGCATGGAGGGGAAGGAGCACAAGAGCTTTGCTGAAGGTGCCAGGAAAGATTCAGAGCTCCTTGCCACAGAGGAACCCAGCTCTGCGCAGAAGAGGAGTGAAAACATCCCAGGAACATGAGGAAGGCATGTTCAGAGCAGCCAGAAACAAAACCACCACCAGGATTTCGAATGGCAAATTGAGTCGGAGCCCTTCTAGTAACATGTCCCATTCTACCGAAGAACAGAGAGAGCAGGATTCGTGCTCCGCATCTCTGCCGTCCCTCCGTGTTCACTGGTCTCTGCACCATCTTCCCTCTGGCATCCTCCAACAGCCCAGCCTTGCTCCACATCCTGCAGTGCTGGCCTGGCACCTGGGCCAGGGCTGCCACGGCCACTGGATGCAGCGGTGGGGCTTGCTGCCGGCCACTGCCAAAGAGATGTAGCAAGGGCAGAGCTTGGCTGTCTCTTCCCCCTCGGTGTCAGCACTAACTCATGCCTCTCACCTCCCCTGCCTGCTGAGTTTAGCAACCACAAAAAAATTTGTAGGAATTTAATTGTCTTTGAGACTTCTACTTCCTGCCGGATTTGGTAGGAATTAGCCAAGACACTCAAGTGTTATGGGAGGGGGGGAATGGGGATGGACAAGCAGACAGACAGACATCATCACCACCACCACACACACCTCACTTCCTTGGAATCCAGGCTAAAAACACCCAGGCTCTGGAGCAGAAATTCTCATGAAAACATTTCATAATGCTTTACCAAGGAGTGATATCAGTATTATTATCTCCATTTTGTGGCTGCAGCACTGACTGGTCACAACACGCCTCAAGTCACCCATCAGACAGCTTTTCCTTCTGGCTCTGCCACTGTGTCTCCTGATTGCAAGTCAGTGCCCTACCAGTGGAGTCATCCCAAACCGCAGGCTGCACGAGAGGAAAGGGCTGCAGGAGTTAATACGTGAATATCTAAACACCAACTAGTCTCTTTGCAGACAGGAAGGAAAGGGAAGAATTTAAAAGGTACAATAGAAACCAAGAAATGCAATTCTCCTTCCAAAAGGCAACACCTGCCTCTACCAGGTTCAGTGCACTAGGCGTCGTAGATGCATTTCATGAAAAGGCAGCATAGGACAAGACTGATTGCAACCAGCACACACCACAGAGGTGATTGCTTAAATTAAGAAACAAGCCAGAACCAAAACAGAAACCCAAAGAAGTCTGAGCAAGGGAGAAAGTGGGATCTGAACTCCAGCTTTCTGATCGGGCATCTTCTCAAACTCCTGGGGGACCCACTCTAAGAAACCCATAATGTTTCCACTGCACTTCAAATCTAGCCACGCTTAGCACTATTCGGCCAAACCTTACCGAGGCTAAATTTTTACCATTTTCCTTTGTTCCCTTCGCATGTGAAAGGATAAAGTAATCGGTAAGGAATCATTTAAATGATTCCTTATTTATTAAAACAATGCAATTTCCCTTGTCTTATCCCTTAGGTTTCAAATTTTGCATATCAGAATTACTTCTTACCAAGGGAAGAATGTTCCTATCATTATAAGTTGAATCTAAAACAATTAGAAAATAAGAAGACAGGAATTACTGAATTTACTTTTTAATGCAAGAAATGGTATGAAAGAGCAGCGTGAATCGCCATTTTAGTTCTCTAATTGCATATCCTCCTCTGTATCCCCTCCTTTCTTATTGTTTTCAGGTAAAGATCAAGGATGCAATTTCTCCCCTGCTCCACCATAAAACAGAAGGCAAGTAATGAGCCCAGCAAGACTTGACCTCTGCCATCAGTCTCCTACCTGCTGTCAGCCTGTTCGACATCAGCAGGGTAGAAATGCCTCAGACTGGATACCACAAGCTCTCCCACACTGCTGCTATTACTAGTCTTAAGACTGATGGTCCACACAGATAATTACATTTGTAGTGACAAACACTGCCTGAGATCAAAGTTTTTGCAGTGTTTGTTTTCAGCTGCTGCATAGCTACCACTACAAGTTATTGCATATTAATGCAATGTAAAAAAAAGTACCATGTGGTGATGTCAGGACACAGCATTGCCCTCATTTTGTGACTTCTTCATCAAGGTATCAAATTCTCCTTCCTGGTACACCTTTGAACTACATTAAAACAAATCAAGTGAAAGGATGCTATCCAAGAGGAAAGACTTTCAGGAACGCAGTGGTTTGATACATGGGGATGGCTCCCCACGAGTGCTCCTCTCACTCGGTTGCAAGCATGATCAGACCATCCACTCTGATCAGGCAGGTAGGCTGGATGAGCGCCACATGTAGCATCTTCAAGGGTCAAATACTGTTTAGATAAGGCACTGGTCTGACTAAGAGCCATGAGAAAGCCTCCTACAGTCTCCGTTCCAGCAAGACAGTTTACAGACAAACAATCATCAATCTGCAACTCCTCATCCCCCACACCATCTTCGCCAAAACAAAAATGGAAAGACAAAAAAAACCACAGAACCAAAAAGAGATGCTTTAATATGACAAATCTTTCCTATACCAAATCACTTGGGTTTTCCAGCACAATACAGGCACTGAGACTGAACTCATGTGAGTGCACTTTCAGTTTCAGCTACACTGATACCATACCAGCTTTGCACAACCACAATCAGATAGTTTGCTTTGCTCTTTGCAACATTTTGAAGTCCTGAAGGAACGTTTAAAAAGAAATGCCTTGAGCTTAAATGCATTATACCATAAGCCTTAAAATACCAACCATAACTCAATTAAGGACCATTTATCCTGCTTCCATTTGCTTTCCTGAACAAGCAACCACCACTGCTTTACACGTTACCTTTAGCACTGGTCTCATCAGACAACAGGCTTTGTGTTGGCATGGTGGTTTCCCTCTTTGACCACGGATAAACACCGTTCCCTACTGCTTTGAGACACCAGCCCTGACACGCCAGGCAGCCTTAAGAGCGTGCACAGGTCAACAAGCTGGCTCAGGGATCAAGTCTGTAACAGAAAAAACAGCTACTATAGTCCTACGGGGGCCATGGAGTGCAAACACTGGGATTCGTCCCCTGCCACGAGCGGTCCAGTACTCGTTCATCTGCCGCTCTCCACTTTCAATCCCAATGCAGTCGTTTCAGTGAACAAAGCTCTTCCCGCTCTTTCAAATCATTTTTATGCACTTAATGGGTGCAGATCTGGGAGCAAACTGGAAACTGCCAGTCCCAATCTGGACTGGAGCAACATTAAATCTGCAATTCTGATTGAGCTATCCTGTCAAGGTGTTCCTGGCAAGATCTTACTAGGCAGCTCGAGTGAAACCAGTAACTGGTATTAGTAATTTAAAACTGGTGAAATACCTGCATTACAGTGAAAAACTATCTACATATTGCTTTGGTGCGTGGTTTATACAAAACAGACTTCCTCTAGAAAATGCGGAGTACAGCTCAGTCTGAATCTAGCCTGTCTTATACATGCTCTAGGGGTGCAGAGGCAGCACACAACCCTTCAAGAGAACAAAACACATCCTTCTAGTATTAGACACACTGAGCCAGTGTTTACACACTGATCTGCTAATAAGCAGACCCAGGAATTCCAGAACACGAGATTTATATTTATTGCTATTTTTACATTACCATAGAATGTGCCAAGTTCGGGCACTTTAAATTATGAGGGCTGCTATCGCACGTTCCCTTATCAGTCTTTCACACAACTGCGTTACTGAAGCATCCCGATAAGAATGTCTAAAATGTCTGCTATGTTTTAAAACAGCAAACTCTTCCTTTTCAGCTCTGACCCAGCCATTTCAGCCAACAAAGCTCTTTCTACTCTTTCAAAACACTTTCTACTCACTTAATGGCTGCGATCATACTGACTGTCTTGGAAACTGCTACTCCCAAAAATAATGCAGCACAGCTATTTATTCATGGTAGTGGCTTGACGTGATATTTTAAGGACTACCATTTCACAATATGGAATGAAACATGGACATCCATCTTTTGACAAGAGATCTAACTATCACATTCCAGGCTTCATAAACAGAACATTAACACACCTTTTAAATGAAGAAAATCAGGAAACTGTGCAACTAAAACAAACAACTTGCCAAAACCAGCATACGTTTTTGCACTTGCTTTTACATTCCCAGGCTCACTAAGATCAATGTATATATAGATAGGCATGTGTGTATGTGTGTATACATATGCATTCATTCTCAACCACGTTCCTCAGGAAGGTGCCAGTCAGAGGAAGACCAGTCAGGAGTGTAAAAAGCCATTTCTACTATAATGAGCAAAAATAGTTTTATTTGCTGTCATTTTGGGGTTGTCGGGGGTTTTTTGATTGTTTCTTCTAAAACCTGTCTTCTGTAAGCTCAGTCAATGTCTCTGAAACAATATTTGATAGCAAACTTACCTATATTGCAATAGCTACAGCTGGAATTGAATGCTAAACCACCAAATTATGAAAGTCACCTATCCCTGCGCTCATTTCATTCTGCAAGAATCCCACTTGGGAAGGAAGAAGAAGGGAGAGGTGGAGCGGGGAACGCACAGCTAATTAGCGAGCTTTCACAATCTAATTCAACCTGCCAACCCATTTTGCTGCCAGTCCTACACACGTAAATAGGATGAAAAGAAGAAAGTCCAAGTTCTTCATACTCTTATTCCTCAGTCCCACCATTTCTGATTGTCTGCCTGGGTACTTCTGTCCTCTCACCACCCTCCTCTCCCTTGGAACTCCAGACCACCACCTCCAGAACCAGGGAGGTCATTCACATGCAACAAAACGAACAGGGCAGAAGACACCTAGCAGCATGTGTTTTTCTGAGAGCAAGGAGGCAGTTAGTTGTTCAAGATCTTCCCTAACTAACACTTAGTACCTTTACTCTAGTCCCAGCAAGCCACCCAAGGCTGAGTGATTCTTGATAGCACATGCAATAAAACTCCCAGAAATACCTGTGCTGCACAGCCACACGGCACAGACTCGTGGGCTTGTGCTGGGCRGGCTCAGACATTTATAGGGTACACTGCAGGGCAAGGCTGTACAGACACACTTGTTTGACTCTCACCAGTGTCAGGCAGCACCCTGCTCAGTCTAATTAGCATAATCAAGGAAGATGTAAGGGGAGAAGCAGGGCTAATTAGCCTGAGCAAAGCACCTTGTCAGCTTGGGAATCTCTGCACGGGGCTCGGATGCACAAATAGATGTACCCATCGTGACTGAGCCTTTCTTACTCCCTGCAGTCAGCAGGTATTTCATTATGCCCAAGAACTACTCACTGCTGAAGCAACGTGCCTTGTCATCTGAGAGCAGAGTGGGGCAATTCCTCAGTTCTTAATGCTGCTTTTTTGAAGCAAAGAACTGCAGGGGTCTTACAGATCTATGTATGATGCTTTCTCCCATTGCATGTGCTTAGGCAGATAACTCAACAGTCTTCCTTTGCATAATCTTTTTTGAGAGAGGAGGATCCTACTATGTTTGTCATGTATTTGTTTTTTCTATATCCCTTTTATAACATTCTAGGTAGTTGAAGAGAAGGTGCTAACAGTAGTTTCACTACTTCACTGTACCTTCCCCATCTCAAAATACTCTCCAGATGGGAAGAGTTTATTTGTAAGTAGGCAAGCAGAAGGCTGACTGAAGAAAAGTGATAATTACATTAGAATAATAATAACAACAAGAAAACCCGGAGCTAATGAAGACTGCCTGCTTCATTTAATTTAAGAGGAGACTTCACCCTATAATGAAGACATATAAAGCTCTGCAGCTCACTCACCCTTTCTACGAATGTCATCCAGAGCAGTAGGACTGCTCACTAAGCCAAACACCTTCAGTTGAACTGGTTTGACTGGTCAATGACAACAAGAAGGAAGTGCTTGTACTTATATCTCCTTGATCACTCTGCAGGCTATCCCTCAGGTTGAATAAAGAGAGTTATACAAACATTTTAATGGATCTAGTAAAAGTAAAAAAGAATCCTGGTAATTCTCACTGTGGATCTAATGGACATGTCTTAACTCAGAAACGAGTTACGAGGACCTTCCCGCCTCAAACAGCAGCAGTACATGACACAGACTGAATGATAAAGAGACGTTATATTGCCTTTTTTCCCCGTAAGAAGCCGATTCTTTAACAAAGTTGCTTTCAGTGCATAGTTTTACAAGAGAACAAACAAACAACACTCCTTTCAAAAAACGTAAACTAGATCCAAACCACTTTAACTGTGAACATGAAAAGCATTAGCTCCTCCAGTGCTCTTCCTGTTGCTCCACCCTGAGTGTCAAACTCACTTTCACTTCACCAGAGGTTCATGTTACCTGAGGTTTCTTTTTGTGAACTATTTGCATCAGAAATGCTAAATCAAGCTGTTGAGAAGAGAGGCTTTATCTGCCAGAGAGACAAACCCCTGGCAGCTGAAGGCTTAAAGCACAATTTGCCCGCTGCCTCCATTGTGGATGCCTCTCCATTGCAAGGAATCTCTGAAGCTCTGGTCACAAATGTCCACCCATCAGGGAAACCAAACCACATTTTGCCTAGCTTCTTTCAACTGGCACAGCTTTTGTAATGCTTTAGCAGGATTCACTGCAGTACAAATGTTGGAAGTGAGACAAAGGGAATTTATAAATTACCACCCCAATTCTGACTGAAGGTTGCCTGGCACAGAAACCTATGAATAACCTTCCTCTCCCCATCTAATGCAACCCTCGCTCCCCAAACAGATTTCTTCTATTACTAGTGCAATAACTTGGTAATAACTTGAACTAGTGCAATAAACTTGATTTGCCATAGTGGGGAGGGTTTCTCTATTATTTAAAGAGCTGCCAGGAGAACCCATTAGAAATAAATAAAGGACTACAGCATCTCAGGTTTCCTTAACCTGTCTCTAGTTCTGACAAACTCAACAGGGAAAGAAGTTAAGAGCAATGCTGGCAACTTGCTGCTTTATCTTCTTCCTCTTGACCTTTGTGCCATCAGGTGCCTCTGAAATATTGACCAGTGTCTGCAGCTGGAAACACCAATGCTGATTACCAGAAACATAAAACTCACTGAGAAGGAACACTGATAGCATCAATACTGCTAGTTTCTTGAAGAGTATCTAATACTCCTTCCCAACATAAGCATCCAGGGTTAACATGCCTGGCAGGCTGGAAAGAAACCTGGAATAAATATGAATGAACAAGTGGTTCAGAATAGTATTCTGCTACAAAGGGCTCGTGATCCCTTTTAACTAACCTACCAGTAGCAGCAGCCTTTCCTTTTGAATGCATGCTCCAGACAGAAAATAGGAAAAAACCTCCCCTCTCAGAGAGCTTAATTTATATTCTCTTCCTGCTGCTGCTGCCACCAACATTATCAGATTTGAGAGAAGCATCGGCAGGCTACTAGATACTGTTAGGGTCATCGTGGGCACAGCAAACCAGCTCACCAGTGATGTTCACTAACACAGCAGCACAACAAAGCAGCAGCGAAACAGAGAGAGGCAGAAGAGCAGCAGCAGAAATACTCTAACAGGCATGGGACACCTCTGTTTTGGTCAGCTTCACCCCAGACACAACTTGCAAATACTAGAGCAGTTTTCACGCCATGCTATCACCTGTGAAGGCTGGGCTTGGTTCCCAATGCTGCTTCTTTGTTTACACTGGAAGTCTCTTGGACCAAGGAGTGCTGCAAGCAAGGACCTGAAGTTTCTCCAACTGACACCACCAAGTTAAAAATAAGAGCAACCATAAGCTACACTGTTGGAATTAYAGGAAAAGCTTTTCCCTCATGGACCATACTGCACCCATCCTGGTACTGTAATCATTAACAAACGCATTCACCTGCCTTCCTTGTTTCATTTACTCGCTCCAATGCACTAGTACTGCCTGGACTTCTCCAACGGCAAATCATGAAACAAAGCTGACAGCGAAAAGCTGGGGCAGCAGTTAAAGTGACTGCCAAAGAGAGATCTGTTTGCTCAGGCAAAAGCTGTTCTCAGTCCAAACATGGGAGTCATAATCTTACAGCCATTTGCTTGGAAGACAATGAAGGGAAAGCAGAACAGACTGGGAAACTACAGCTTGCCGTGGTAAGAGAAGAGAACAATCTTTGTGCTCAGATTTCTTTGCTCTGCAGGATAAGTTTTACAAAGCTGACAACCGGTAGCAACATGTAGTGGCCCCAGGCATCATGCCTGCCTATCAAAGACTTGGATTTTAGCCCTGGAGAAATTACAACCTCTCAGTTCTCTGGAAGCTATATCGGCCGAGAAGAAAGCAAGAGAATAATGAACAACCTAACTAAAAACTATTTTAATACACGGATTGCATACTGCAAGCCATAAACTTAGGGGTGTGGGGAGACCTGGGGGAAGACAGGGAGGAGGAAGACATCTTGTATTTGACAGGAACAGCATAGCCACAGATTACAAAAGGCAACCAACTGGGGCTGCTATGACAACAAAGTCATCTACTGGAGTGGTAGGGGGTGGCACACCAAATGGAAAGTATGGATCCAGCAGATAAGCCCCGGAGACAAAGGAGGAGGAAGCTCAGCAGTCCAGGCTGGAAAAGACAGCGGGGAAAAGACAGGTTAGGAAGTCATGAGTCGAGGAGCAGCCTGCAGGTATGCGGAGAAGAAAATAGGTAAATCCAGGGAAGCTGCACAGATGTGAACAAAAGGCGTTTGGCCCTGCATTGGTCCCTGAGCGCTGGTGGCTTACGGCCTCATCGTCCTTCTGCAGGACTGGAAGCCACCCTGGCCACCTCTCTAGTGGGCGGCAGGGGCAAGCGGACACAGCCCAGCTCTCACGCACTGTCTGTAGGTGCCCACACACTGACCGTACGGGGGATGCCCCACTGCTGAAACAGCTCAGTTGCTGCATGCTGCCAAGGCAGGTTTGCCGCCCATGCACACTCAAGAGGACGGCGGCTTCGGGGCTGGGAAAGGGGGTCAGCCGACCTGATGCCCAGAAACACCTACACTGCCTGCTTCACTTCCACACAGACACAGCAGCTCTGCTGTATTTCTGCAACGTCCATTTTAATCCAATGTTCATCAGATAAAATAAATTGCCAAACCAAAGGCCCGGATTTATGGTCGGAGACTTTTTTTTGAAGCCCTGCAGAGACCCAAACTGTTTCAGCTTCCTCTCCCAAATGTCAGCCTTGAGCCGTTCTTGCCTGGCCGGTGGAAGCATGTGACATGAAATAAAAGCCAGGAAATAAGACTTTCTGAATAAACATTTATTTGGTGAGAAATACTTCTGATTTTTGGCAGAGAAATGTCAGAAACCTGAAGCCCTATGTATAGCATGCCTACAGAGTGCAATTTCTATTTAAAGGGAAGCTGCAGCTGTCTGTAGCTCTTAATGAAGAATAATGCCTGGGAATAAATTACTGCCGTTTCTGAGAGACGTTTCTCAAATGACAGCAATTCTTCCCTTTTTCCCTCTCCCTATAAATACTGAGTGGCATGTACTGGGCAGTTGTTTGGAAGAACGGACACATGCAGCTCTCTCTTTTGTCGGTAGCCTGGTAATTTCCGTAGAAAACCATTAAGTGGTTTAGTATACGGATACCAAAGCGATTCAAAAGCAAAGACATTCAGAAACATTAAGGCTGCATGTGCCAAAACTTCCTGTCGCTTTCCCAAGGTGTGCACAGCTCATCACTGTTTGAACAGACACCAGGCATCACTTCCAACCGCACCGCAAACCCAGCGTTGAGGCTCAAGGCGCGGGAGACGGCCCCTCGCAGAAAACTGCTGTAAAAGGCTCGCTAATGTTCAATTTTCATCACTTGTGTATGCCTCCTCTCCGAGGGGCTGCTGCAGCGGCAGTGCGGGCRGGCGGAGAAGGTGATGCTCTGGGGAGAGGGTGTGCCCGGGCTGCCGCCAGCCTGGCCAGGCAGCTCAGGAAGCGGCACTGACATCAGCTCCAGGAGCTGTCGCTCCCAGCCCTGCCGCAGGTCCAGGTGCCAGGAAAAACAGCCGGCGGCCGGAGGAGGAGTACGGATGAGATAGGTCCAGGGTGAAGGAGCAAGGAGGGCCAAGGAGCAGAGAAAGGAGGCAGCAGCTCAAAAATGGGATGGGACCAGGGCTAAGCCTTGTGCGGCCGCAGTCCCCAAGATCCTCTCCGGCATCGCGCTCAGCCCTTACGGAGGCAGGTTCCCACCAAAGCTGGGCACGGAAAGCCTGTCAGAGCAAGGAGCGGGGATGTTTACTATCCTGCCATCTACAGTTTGCCCAAAATAACAGTTATAGATACGAGATCAACTGAAGACGTTTCAGTTATTGACACATACTGGATTTAGAGATTTATTTTCCATTTCCCACAAACTGTGCCAGAGGTTTTCGCATAAGCACAAAAAAGAAAGTGAAGAAATGCCTGTGAGTGAGGAACATGAAGAGTTTATTCATTGCTCCTGTCAGAATGTGTTTGTGCAGCTAGCACTCCAAAAAAGCTGCGGCATAGGTTTTCAGGATGGAAAAAAACCTCAGGATACCTAAATCCTATCAGAAAATTACAAAACCGTATGCTGGAATTCACAAGGTACCCTCCTGCGAGAGCAAAGGAGCCTTGCCTCACTTCGTTTTTACCCCTCACTAAGTGAAATAAACGTTCCTCCTTAACGAATCCTCCTGACATCCCTTTTTCTCTCTGCAAAAGAGGAATATGGACTTGATTTATACCAGCTCTGCTATTCCAGAAATGTGCTTCATCCAAATGAGGAGAGCAGGAGAAAGGAAGCGAGAAATTTGTGCTGTTAAGTAAACAGGCAGTTTCTAGGTGGATACAAGACACTGGTCCCAATTTACTGCCCCCCTCCCTCCTCACACCCCTGTTCCTCTGAAATTTGCCTGGGTGGCAGGAGGAGGAGGTGGAAGGGATGAGAATAGCTACCGCTCGCAACGGGAAAGGTCTGATCGCTTTCTGCACATCTTAACGTGACAACACCCTGCAAACACTCAGGGAAGAGAGAACAGTATTCTTCAGTAAAACCACTGTATGCTGGCATTTCCTTTCAGCAGAAACACCATCCCTCCTCATCTCTGCTATTCCTGTCTCTCCGAGAGGATAAAGGAAAGAGGGGAGGTGAGAGGAGGAGCCTGGCTGACCGCCTCCTTCTTGCAGCACTGTCCCCCAAGCAGAAGCCAGGTGACAAAATACGCTCTCAAGGAACTTCTGAAGAGCTCTCCATCACCTACGAATGACTCCCCGAAAGAAACCGGTCCTGGATGCCACGGTGAGAGCCGTTCTTAAGAGCACTTTCTTTCCATCTGTACCTGGTGAGAAAAGTGCTGCTTTTTCTGCGCAAACCTGGGCCTCACGAGTGTAATTTGGGGTTTTGGCACCGCAATAGCAGACCACCGCGCTGCGCTTTAAGTGGGCTCATTTTAAACCGTTTGGGACAGGGCAGAATGTAATAATCACACCAATAGCATCTTAGACAGATACTCCGTCCCCCGTAATGGCTGATGATTGCCTCCTTCTCTTCTGCAGTTTATCTGGCTGATCTGGCACACCACATACCTTGGAGGACATAGGGAATGCTCTCCTTGGCATGAGGTGGTGCTGCTGTTGCAATCAGTGGAGGTGATTGCAACATCTTGAACAAACATCTCCTGTTATCCCAACAGCTTTGCACGCTAGGACAGTTTTTTATTATTAGTAGTATTATTTAAGGCTGCCCTCCTCTGCTCTAGGATGTCAGCATGCAAAGTAAGCCCTTGTGGTTTCAAAGAAGTCTTTCGAAGTGTGGGAATAAGCTGATATGGCCACGTCTGCTTGGATACATAGACAGTGAGAAGCTCCAAGTCTCAGAGGCCCCTTATTCATCTTAAAGAGTTACTAACTTAGCAGCTTAGTGGTACTAGTAACTAACAACTCGAAATGTAGCTTTGTTAACTATTTCACTGTAGATCAAAGCATGTGGGAAAGGGGAGAGATGACGAAGATTTTTCAGTGTCTTCTCTAACATTTATTTTGCAAGTGGCTCTTGGGAAAGCAGCACCGCTTAGACTCTGTCTCAATCTGCTTTCCAAAGCCTGAACCCAAAGAGAAAAGCAGAGCAAAGGAGGGCATCCAACTTCCAGGGAGCTAGAAAGCATGCCCAGCAGTCATAAAATATATTTGTATTTACTAAATTTATGTAAAGTGCCAAAACTAATTTGCTCAAACTGGAAGAATCAGCAGCTGTTTTATCACTACTAACATCCTGAAGGATCACTGCCTACTTTGGGCATAAGGATTTAAATACTAGTTTACTTAATTTTGAAATTCCCAAGGTTCCTTCTTAAGACAAAAATAGGGATTATTCTCAAACCTGGCAGGCAGAGAATTCTTGTTTTCCTCTGTGAGGATGTTTACATTTGACCTGCACATTTGCCCATTTCAACCCAGAAAAGCAGTGGGCTTCATGAGAAAAACAATGAACATAAAAATATTTATGCCTTCTCTTTAACCATCCCTCATGGGAACAGTTTTTTCTGTTAAATGCCGCAGCCGAATCAGGGTCTTAGTTATGTGACTGTGTTTCCCTCTGAAAGGTGTGCTACTCCAATTCCCACTAACACAAACCTCTGAGAGGAGCATTTGTATTGAAAATACTCAAACTAATATAACAAACTGATCAAAGCGATAGGAGTTTGGAATACCGGGCGCAAATAACCACATTTGCATTCCTCTGATTTGGAAGTGGCCAAATAATTTCAACCATTGTATGAGCATGTATAAAACTCCTGAATCTGACCTGTAGATTGCTGAACTGTTATCCATAATATTTTTCATTCTTGTTAGGCTACACAGTCACAAGGCCTTCAAATGCAGGCTTACATATTTAACTAAAAAGCGATAGTAATGTGTTAAATAACTGTAGCAGTCCAAGGAAAAGCATCTTTCCTTAGATAACACTATTCTGCCCTTGAAGACATTAAATGAAAGAAAAAAGAGAGAGGGAGAGAAATTCAAGTCCGGCTTTGCAGCCCAACCCAAACACATCTGCCTTCGGTTTCAGCAGAGTGATCTACAGTGCAGATACCACCCCCCAAAAGACACAATTGCAAGTACACGTTATCGCTGCTAGGAACTCACAACATTCACTGTGTTCTTCTTTGGGGAATTCTGGATTATCCTTTAGCATGAAGATATTTCAGAAGCTGCCGGATTGCTCACAGGTCCTCAATGGCTTTCCTCTTTCAAATAAAGAAAGATAGAGCTGTAAAAGAAAAGCAAAACAAAGTAAGAAAGGAAAGCAAGGAATAAAAAGAGGAAAATCCATACAGCTGTTTAGCAAATGAACAATTGATTCCTACAACTCCTTGAAGCAAATGCATTTTTAATGAGCTCCCAGGATGGAGATTCCAGTACAGAGTGAGTATACGTCAAACACTGATCTAGGATAGGGAGAGTCATTTGCTCTGTACTTCTTGTTACTAACAATTAAAACCCAGTTCAGAGTTGCTGAGGCAAATACATAATTAAAATAGTTCTTGGATACTTCTGTTTCCATAACAAGAGGAAGAAAAAACTACTCGGAGTTGTTGTTTTGAAAAGTGTCTGCAGACAAAGCCCATGGTGTGCAGAGAGATCCACACAGGAAGATTTTTGTTCTCAATGAACTCCTGTAAGGGGACACAGATTTACTTCTGTGGTTATCTGTAATATTGCAACAGAGGAGTACTGAAACCAAAAATACAAACACACATACTTGCTATTCCTCAGTAGGAAGTATTTTTCACATCTGAGATTTTTAATATTGTGCGGTTCTTTCATACTTATTTTTTGACAGAATTTCTTTGTGGACCAACTCTTAATTTTTTTGACCTACTCTACAAGGTATCAGACTACCCTCAGCCTTTTTACTGGGGTCTGGGAAAACTGCTGTGCTACATTTTTATGTGAACCCCACATAGAATACTTAAAATAGAGTGTGTATTTCCATGGGGCCCAAATTGAACATTTTTTCCTTCAGCCAGGTTCCCATGGTCTACTTGTGTTTCCTAAATTCTTAGTTTCACTTTGTGCCACAAAGCTTTCCTATCTCCTTGACGTAAGGCTCCTCAAACATTTCACATGTAATTTCAGGATTCATGCATGCAAATTTCCATCCTATCAGCGCTATGGTGGAATCCATGTCCCCAAACCAAAAGCACGTGCAGGAAAAAAGTCTACACCTGAGACAGCGCAAGCTCTCTTTACTTTCAGTGGAGGGAACTAGGCAATCTAGAAAATGATTAGTTTGACCTATCTTAAGCATCTGCTTTAGGACAGAATGAATCACTCTCTAGAAAGGTCTGCTTCTCTCCCGCCATAAAGTGAGTCCAGACACTGAGCTCAGACTAGATGGCTACAGACGAATGCAGATGAATCTCACCCTATGTGAAGGCAGGAAACAAGTCAGACAGACGGACAAGAGCAGTTCATGGGTGAAGAGCAGAGGGAAGACAACACAAAGGTAGTAGGCAGAGGAAACTACTCAAAAGTTTACAGCCCTGAGACAATCTGTTTTAGTTGAACATACAAAGCAACAACTACAGAACCCTCCAAAACCCAAACCAGTATTTGCCCAGCTGATCCAGCTTTGGTGTAAGACGACTACTGGATTTACTGGCTGAGGCTAAGCCCTCACAGAGCAGCGTCCGTCAACGTTTGCCATCTCCTCCAGCTAGTTGGGACTCATCCACTGGCGATGATGATGATCAGCTTCAGTTACATGTGTCTTTGTCCTCTCCCTGATGGACTGTAGCATTGCAAGATACCTGTTACACAAGCCTTCCCGGCTTAAGAAACTCTGAGCTGGAAGTTCAGCTCCTGTGTGACAGAGGCACCGTAACCTCAAGATCCTTCAGATACCCAGGCCCTGGCTAAACTTCCAGGACTTTGGTCAACAGCTTCTCTCC
The DNA here is from genome assembly GCA_035582835.1 of Phoebastria nigripes. NCBI lineage: Eukaryota > Metazoa > Chordata > Aves > Procellariiformes > Diomedeidae > Phoebastria > Phoebastria nigripes. The sequence continues at coordinate 1,535,003 of JAYKAV010003010.1, read as the reverse complement.
TCTACTAAAATGGGACTCTGCTGCTTATCTGACAGAGAAGCACATAGTCAGACACAATCTCACAAGCTTTTTAACTTTAGAAAGCAGACCAAAAAGAGAAAAAAACCCAAACCTATTTTAAGTCAACCCTCAACATTCTGCTTAACCCAAACCAATTTATTTTCAAGCCATTTATTTTTTCTTTAAATTATGTGAATCTCAAGATTGAACCCCCCCCAGCTCAAAACACTCAAAACATTTTGTTTCTAAGTGTTAACATTTTGTTTCTAAGTGTTAAAATGAAACATTTCAGCATTTTCAAAATTATTTCTGTTTTCTTCCCCAATAATTTGGCAATCCAAAAATCTCCTAAAAATTCCATTTTTTAATCTTTATCTCCTGTCATTCAACATTCAGGGGAACCTGAAAATGGGGTCCAAAGGATTACAAGAAAATAGTTAACATTTCTGCCAGAATTAGATGGCTTCCAATTATTTTTAGTAAGCACAGGGAAGTTTACTCCATGTGCACCTTGTCTCCCATACCAGATTTTGCAGGTCCTGCTTGCACGGACTCCTCTGAGCCTCCCTGGAGAGTCAGCTGCATGTAACACTGGGCTGAAACCCACCACACTCTGAAAGTCCTTCCACCAACTTCAACAGGTGGAATTAGGATTTTGATTCTGTTCAAGTTAAACAAGGCTCTGACTGCCTATAGCAGGGCTCTGATCACTGAAACAGGAGCAAGCATTGCATGCTAACTATACAGTTATCTTGCCATCAGTCTGCAATTTGTCTTGCAGGCCCCTGCCAGTGTGTGGACACGAGAACAAGTCACAAGCAGCATCTGTGCAATACAGTGCAGTGATGCTCTGTGGCAGCTATCCTTGTCCATGCATTCCTATTTCACGGGAAAGACGACATGAAGCAAGGTAGCCTACCCCTCAGGGAAAAAAGGGTCAGAGACCTTGTACTTACCATAGGGTGCCTTTGCACCACGCACACAGCCAGTTATTATGGAGCAGATGATGCGCTGTAAATTCACAAGCTAGTTTAATCTGCTACAACTTGCTCACTTGACCTTACCCACAGGCACTTCTTTCTGCAAGGGGCAAGGCATGTCTGCCTGCAAATGTTCCCAGATATTTTTATGCCTAAGATTTAAAGACAGCATGGCACAAACTTCAGGATGCACAGGGAGATACGCTGCTTCTTGAAGCACAATCCTCACCTGAAGAGCGGAGCACTCATACCCTAATTGGGACGATCTTTTCGCTATGCAGATCTGACAGGCTGCAATGACATGCTCTTCTTGGAACATGCAAAAGAGTGGTAACTTGGAGGGACCATCAAGGAAGGCTGGTTTGCAGTACAACTAGGTTTTAACCAGGCTTTGCAACTGAAGTTTCAACATGATCAATGAATCATTATCACATACATGGTTACCAATCACATCTCGGCTATAAATGGGAAGTGTTACGCAAGGAAGCTGTTTTTCATGGTCCCACAGCATTATGGTTATTCAAATATCATGGCATAGCCCTGCCTTTGAGTTGTAAAAAGGACATTGAGTTGACAGATTCAAGTGTAATTGAGAGATGAACAGACCTCAAATCAAAGAACATGGAAGTGCTTCTTGGGAGTATTTAGATACTAAAATTGGACCCCAGGGCAATCAACAAATAAGAACCACGGTACAAGTGAGCAACTGCAAATTGGCAAAACTGAAAACCAGAAGTCAGCTCTGTGCAATACCCTGTATTTATTCCAAGAAAAGGTCATGCTCTCCATCTTGCTTTGAAGAGCAGGCAGTGAGAGATCACCGTTTTTCCAGTCCTTTCCTGCAGGTTTTTAATTGCCATTCCTTGCTCTCTTGCATCATGTAATTTGGTTTTTCTAATTCACAAATCAGCATAAGCTAATAAAACTGTTTAAGAGACGGCAGCGTTGTTCCCAGGTTGTTTCGTTGTTCACTATTATCCCACAACTAATCCTTCAACTCAAATAAAACCATAATTCATTTCCTCCTTTATTCTCCCTCTGCATGAAATAGTTTTAGACAGGTTCAATCCTGTCCCACCGCAAATGGGAAAGGCGAGGTTGTATCTTCCTGGAGCGTGTGCTATTTCAATTACCTAATGTGTATATCATCTATCATGTCGGGGAAAAAACTTCTAAGTGATTTTCAACAGGTTTAGCTGATTTTACACATATAGAAAAGATTCTAATGGAAATGAAAAAAAACCCCACAAACCAACCAAGAATTAACTATCTTTTAGATTTCAAGTTAATAAAAGCTTCTCTACACCAGCCATGCCAAACTTCACCCATCTGAAAATCTTCTGACATTTTGTCTAGTGTACAAAGGCTGCTCCTGATGGGGCTGAGTCATCCTTACATTAATTGTTCTGCTAGTGTAAAAAAGACTTAAATCACAATTATGCCTACTTTAAGGCTACGGTGAAGAAACATCACCTTAGCACAAAAGAGGTTTCATTTGCATAAATCAGGCAGGCATCACTCTGATTTCTGTTTAACATCCATTCCTTGGCTGAAGCTTGATTCTCCACAGTTTTGTCATGTAAACAAGCACTTCCCATGGCTGTGCATGTGGTCCATAGTGTCCAACTTCACAAGGTGTTACACCCACTTTGTGCAGGGTGAATAACTGTATCTGGGTGTAAGGGAATAGTAAATCAAGTTGTCAGCACTTTGCATATCCTGCAGGTCCTAAACCAGAAAAACAGCATGCAGATCATGGGGCTCAGACAAGGAAGCGATCCATCCTGCCCCGCAATTTGTAGTAGGGAGAAGAAGATATACGTTATCTTCCCCAGCTCTGTGAACACATCCACGGGCCGCCCCAGCCCTGCACACCTTTCCTGTGTGAATGGCATTTCCAGTGCGAGTACTTACTGGGTAAATGAAGTGCTGCAGGATGGGAACACTTGTCTGCAAACAGCAGACAGACAGGATCAGCACGTGGGTCTGAAGGGGTAAGGCTGCAGCTCGCACCCTCCAGCGCAGGAGGCACTACTGAAGATGACCAGTGATTCTGCACAACTAACATTAACTGTTAGTCATCTAGAAATCAGTGTCCCAAGATTTAATCTAAAAAAACATTATTCATCACCATTTCATCCACAGCAGGTATTTTTCCCAACTTAACGCTCAGGTAAACCGCCCCTCGTTTCAGCATCAACCTACGCAAGCAGACTGGGAATGGGATTTTTCAGCCCTACTCACTGGACATGCGTCCTTCCAAACCTGTTACCTGGAAACCATGGAAGCAACTTTGTTCCCACAGCAGTCCCCGCTGCTCTCGTTACCCGTTCCCTAACCCCAACACCTTCAAACAAGCGATCAGAAAATAGATGAAGGTTCATCACCACAGGGGCAGTTGTAAATACAAAAACACACACGCCAGCTCAAACTCATGCTCTCCGTTTACACGATGTCTAATAACAATACAAACACAAATCTGACTAGGACCTCCTAGACATCACCTTTACACAAATAACAGCAACCACAACCATACTCGTTATTTGTACTTCAGTAATACCCAGTTTTTCCAACAAGACTTGAGGATAAACTGTGCTTAGCCCTGTGCTTCACTTACTGTGCTTAGTTTCTAAGCTCTAAGAGATTTTCCCCATGAAGAGAGTGCAGCATAAGGTATTAAAAGAGCAAGTAAAGAGATGGGCAGTGGGTGCAACACACAATGCCACCAGGTGAAAAGAAAACTAACAGGAGCATGTCTAGGTTGTTTTGTCTAAGAAGCAACAGTACAGAACTGGAGGAAGAAAAATACCTCTCAAACACCTCCTATCAGATGTCAATGATGTATTTTTTAATAAAAATCCATCACCCCATTAACATCCGCACTCCCTATTTGCCACTTTCTGATGGCTAKCAAAGCAGGAATAGTGGGAGGGAGGAGGGGGGATTTCAACACTGATTTACATTTCTCTTAGCATGCCAACTTTCTTCATTCTCACACAGAGCTTTTAAGTAAACATAATTCTGTTGCCTGTGTGTTTGTAACACAGTCATTCCTACAGGTCTTCTGAGCAGAAGAGACTGGAAAAAGAATGAAAATGGTCCATAATAATTCAGGCTCAGAGCCAGTAATGTTGAACAGATATAAGCAATAAAAATAACCACTCTGGATGCTTCTGTTACATGACATAAATATTTCTCTTTTTCTTTTGTGGAAGCTATTATGCAAAAAATGCGGCTCAGCCCTGAGTTGAGACAATGAGCCTCCTGCGTATTTGAAGAACTGCAGCACCCTGTTAACTTGTTACAGATGAGAACGGGCTCAAGGGCTAGGCCTTCTTTAAACGTACAGACATCTCACAGCCAATGGCCACAGCTCTCCTGCAAACAGACGGTGTTGAAGGAGGAATCCAAACGCTGTGAGTAGCAGCACCAAAACCAACGGCCGAGGTTCTGTTTATTTGCAGTATTTTAACAAGCCAAAGATAAACCACCTGAAGAAGATAGCTCTGTGGGTTGTAGCATTAACAAATACCAGCAGAAAGGCTTGACCTTCGGCAGCAGCAGTAATCCCAGCAGATRCCCGCTGTACCGATTCCCCTGGTGCCGGTAAGATTTGAGCTGGGACCGTGGCCTTTGCCTCACTGGGTTCAGCCRCAGGTTCCCGCAGCTCTTCGTCTGCCTACTTACACAAAGCTTTCAGGGAGCAACTTCCCCATAGCCACTACCCATGCAGCAGGTTGGGTTGAGGAGGACCCGAGTAACATGAGCCGCCAGGCCAGGGACACACACACAGCGGCTGCAGGCAGAAACAATGCCACCACGTGAGCCTTGCTTCCTTAGGAAACCAGCCCAGAACCCACCCTTAACCTTCTCCCCGCTTCCAGCGCGGCCACGTCTTCTGTGCTGCTGATGCAACGTGAAACACAGTGCTGGAAAACAAAGGCACTATTGACTAACTTTTTTGCAGGATTAAGATGACTATGCTAGCTTACAACAGAGATTTCAATGATTTCAACACTGAGCGCTAAGTAACAGGAACACGGCTTGGCAATAAATCCAGAGATTACCTGTTGAAACATTAATGGCAAACACCTTTTGATGTGGGCTGCTTTATGTGGTGCAAAAGCCAGCACTGTAATTATGCATTTCCTTTCTATGAATCTAGTATTTAAAAGTAAAGTATTACTCGGGGGGGGGGGTGCGCACGCATATGTGTGTGTATGTGCATGTGTATGTGTGTGTTACAGGAAATACTCTACAGCTGAGCCTGCGATTTACCAGCGTAGCTGCACGTAGTAAATCTGCAACAGAGGACCTCAGCCGTTTCATTCATCGTGCACCAAGCACAGGGCTAAAACAATTGCCACACTAAAGACAAATGCCAGCATGAGTCATACCAGCCAGAGTGCAAACATGTTTGCTGTTGGGTGAGTCAGAATATCACATCCTGAATTCACAAACCCTTCCTATAAATAATAATTTCCAAAATCGTTGTGTTTCTTTAATACAATGCAATTTTAAGTGTGATGCTGAATCTATAAAGGCTTTCCTGTCTATGAAGAAAATGTTTTTCTCCTCTTCCCTTTTGTTCTTGATTACATATACCTACCTACAGTAGTAGGCTGTCTACGGTGACTGAAGTGGTAATTGCGTCGATTCATACTTGGCAAAACCCAAACATGGCTCAAAATGTGTGACAAATGAGAAATACCCAAAAAAAGGGAAAAGAAAGGAGAGAACTAAACCCAAGCCATAGAACCTTTTGCTTCCTCTATATACTTTCTGTATCAGCACTACTTTGATGCTCTAATTCTGACATGCTTTAGCACGTTCAGCATTCAGAGAAAAGGAACGTCACGCTGACATCGGACGCAGACCAGCTGAGAAAAGGGGTGAGAAAAGGCAGAGAAGTGGCGAGAGAGGCCATGGCAGCATGCTGCACACAGGCAGGGAGGGACTGGGCCTGCCACTGTGCTCGATAGCATATGTACACACAGCAAAAGCACGGTTCCCCGCTTCAAGGAGCGCTCAGCCTCAATACAGTATACAGCTATCATTCTTCCCCGAGAATAAGAACATACCTGGTAACAAAATTAATGGACTGGAATAATTGGTGATGACTATCCACGACTGCCTTTAATTCAGGGAAGCATCTGAATCAGAAGTCATGCAAGTGCCTTTTGAAATAGGGCTGAACTGAAGGATATGACCAAATTCGTTCAGGAGAATGCTGATAAAGACAGGTGATGTCTCTGCGAGCAAGGAAAAAAAACCTGATTTTGTTGTGGGGGGATGTTTCTAACTTGATTTTCAGTTAGGAATTTATTCTCATCTTACACAAAAGGGAATTCATACACATACAAATCTCCTTACATCAAATCAAGACAGTCTTGCTTCCTCTTAATTGTTTTGTGGAATAACCACTCAGAAGTTCATTTCTGTTACCTTTCTCAGGCAAAATAAAAGACCTTTTAGAAAAATTTTATTGCTAAAACAATGAAATTCTCCTGGGAACGACTTCGTTATGGAAATGAAGTGACAGCTTCTTTTATCTAGCCAAGCAGCAAGTCTGCATTTATAAAAGGCATTCTGTGCACGAAGTACAGTGAGTGGGAGGACATGAAAATGCTATTTTTAATCCGGATTTCGGCGTTCCTCCCATACAGATCTCCTGGAATAATAACAGCAACAACAATAATGATAATTAATAATGCCAAAAAAGGAGTGGCATCTTAAAGGTGAGTAGCATGCAAGAAAGGAAATTGTAGTTAAGGACTTGTAAGATTTAGGGACAACTGTAAGGTTCTTTCAAATAAACTGGCATTGCACCATAAATTTCACAGGATTTGAGATTTGCCCCCTAAATTTTATACTGTAATTTTTTTTTTAAAGGCGGTAAATTATCATTATGTGCAACATATGCTGCATCTCTACCATTTGTTTTCTTGCAGCAATTGATATTTTCAGAAACACCACTAAACGGGAACTTAACTGAGGAGCTGATGCTGTCACTATGTTTGGGTAAGTGACCATGACAGTTTTTAGACCTGGGGAAGAAAGCAAACCTTGAGAAAATCCAGGGCCAAGTGATGTTTTCAAATGCAATGAGAACAAGGGTAGGATGCAGACGTTGGCCCAAAGCTTAAAAAAAGACACTGGAAAGATCCTTCTCTGCTTTGCTGACCTTTGGACCTGTTTCTCAGGACACTGTCACAGAGCAAAGATGGTGAATTAATGCATACGGAGAAAGTGTGGGCCAAATCCTTCCTCCCTACCAGGAATACACCGGCTCCAGTGAGCCTGGTGTGTAATTATCCGAGGGCAGAAGTTAGCCCTGATTATCGGAAGATTGTTATTCAGTTGTGCTATCATCTACCAGTGGTAATTAGGACAAGTCTTTGCATTTCACACCTAATAAAAATTAACGAGAATGAGCAGGCAGTAACAAAACGCATGGGAGGCACACGCACGCCGAGGTGCAACGTGAAACCTGCTGGTGCGATCGCACTTGGAGTAACCCCACCACTGGAAAGCCCCCATTTCACGCGAAATTAGAGCAAGCTGGAGAAATCACACACGCTGTCTCTCCCTCTCTTACACTCGGCAGCTCTAACACAGAAACACGTTGGAGCCCGGCACTGACTCATGTTTCAAACTCAGGAGCACCCCCCAACACGCGCGCCCCTGCACACACAACCTCCTGCAAACACGTACCCTGCACACTCCCTTCCTGGTGCTGCTGCCACGGGGTACCAACCCTGTCCAAGTGATTTCCCTCCAGGTTTTTAGCCCATTTGGTTGGCAATGCAAAACCCTCATCAGCAGTAGCGTGAAATGTGCAGGAACCAGCACCCTGGGCATGCTACCCCCCCGGTGAAAAATCAGCCACGTAACTACTCAGGTACGATCTGTTTCCGAAAGCTATCATTTAAGGACCATTCAGGTCACGCTTGGAGGCACTTCCACTCTCTCACATTCCTACAAGAGGAATTTTCATGCCATTAACCTTTATTTGCCTTTTATACAGTAAAATTTAAGTCTATTAAAATATAGAGTTCCAATTTGATATTTTGATCACCTCCATCTGCTTCATGGGAAACATACGGTGGTAACAGAGAAAAAAAAATACGTAGGACTGGAACAAGTTAGCCCCATTTTCCTTTTTTGTGCATTGCTTGCTGCCAAACACGCTTGCTGCTGGTCACTTGCCTAGCTCGCTGCCAGCGAATGCTCAGCTGGGGACGTCACCAATGTTTAACCCTCAATAAAATTGAATCACAATAATACTTAGCACTCACTTAGGGTTTTACGTATTACAAACACCGTAAAAAAAAAAAATTTAACTGCACACTCCATAACACTCCTGCAAGGTAAGTTGAGTATTATTATTCATACCTTACACAAAGGGCAATTTCACTGGAGAAGGGATAATTGACCTGCCCAAAGCTATGCAACACAGGTGCTCCTACTTCCTGGTTCTCTCTTTACTCCAACTGACCAGTTTCAGCCTTTCCTGAGATTTAGAGAGAGTTAGTGTCCTGCCTTCATTTCTGCCTCTTTCTGCTGCTGAAGGAAAGGAGGGAGCAGGTCTCTGTATCCGGGGGTATGGGTTGCACGTGGGTGGTGTGAGAGTGGTCCCTGCTTGCATCAGCTTGCAGTGGGACCAGAATCGAATGGAGCCACGGCACTCCCGTTTTTACCTCCCTGCGGCAAGCGGGGATTAGCTGCAGAGAAGAATTTGGTTGGCTGGAACATTACGAGCCCTTTTCACAAAAGACAACCAAGTTTTAGTCTCTGTGGACGCCTTCTAGTACCGCAGGGAGGACAGCAGAGGACTCGGCAGCGTACGTATACCATGCACCTCTCCTCATACTCCCCCTTCCCTTCCCCTCAACCGCAAAAAAGGGTAAGACTGAACAAATAAAGGTTTTATCCAGGATAAACAGCGGCAGGGCAGGAGCAGTGCCCATTGCCTGCTCTTGCAGGCTGCAGCCACCCCTGCCAACCGTCGCATAGCAGGAAAGGCCACGCTGGGCTCACCTGCAACCACCGCTGCTGCTGGTGTGTCAGATGGACCTGAATTTTTTAACCACCTCTTTGAGGTGAAAACCTGCATGTCACAGGCTGGACAACAGAGTAATGTAGTCAGAGATCCTGTTACAACACCAGCTGTTCATCCTGCACCACCAGCCACAGTGTAGGTAGGACCCAACAGCACTTTCTACATCAGAAATCACAGTTTTTCTACCTGTAAAAGATCTGTACCCTTATACGCAGTGACACGATTAAAGCAGAAACCTTACCTGCTAGCAATGTGGATGTAATTATCCCAGTTAAAAAAAGGGCTTTTACTGGCAGAGCTCATCCTAGTTCAGAAACCAAGTAAGCCCTACCTTTGATCACAGCAGTTAGACTGGAAAAGCACTGGAATGCGTTGATCGGCTCCCGAGCTAAGACAAGGCTTAAGTAGAGGGGTTTATCTCACCTAACCTCTCACTTTTAACCACGTTTGGTTGGGTTAGGGCCAACTTAGCGTAACCAGATCCTCAGCCCTAGCTGCAGATTTTCATTGCCCTGAAGAGCTAGCTCAAGCCAAAGCCTCTTTAGCTATCCCACCTAAGAGTGCTGTCACCCCTGCAGATCAGATGAGCTCCACAGTTTAAGTGGATTAGCTGTGCTGAACAACTCTGCTACATCCAGTTCTCGTGTCGGCAGCACTCGAGCTTCAATCGGCAATGATCTTATATTCAGCTGCTCCGGGAGGTTTTGCTGCAGAGGACAGAGCTGGGTTAAGGACAAACCTGAGCCATCCCCAGGCCCTGGAAGAAAAACAGGCTTGCAGCTCGGGCTCAGTGGGCATCCCAAGGGGCTCAGTGAGCCAGAAGTGTCCGCAAAGATTACCCCCTCCCACACCCTCTCTGGCACCAGGGTTTGGGGTTGGCTTTTCACTACAGCGTGCGACTAGGATGAAAAATATCAGCCTGACACACCACACACCGCTTTGTCATGACTTCTTACACAAAATCCTCAGCAGCGGCACACAGCAGAGCAGTGCTTAAACCGACACAGTAACAGGATGCCCTCCTGATCCCACTGACCCTAGCCACCTAGTCTGGGAGGAACAGCCTCTGCCATGTCTTAGCAGCTACAAAACTCGGTTCCAGCCAACTTCTCTCAGAAAGCAATGAATTGCAATTTCCCAGGTACACCATGTCTTTCTCTCAGCCACTCCTCCCAAAGGCAGCAGGCAGAAGTGCAACATAACCTAACATAATCAGTGTGAAGTTGTAACAGTGTGGAAGAATGTGGCAATTCATGGAAAATATCATCGACCAAAAGGCAATTAGCAGCAAGTCTAAATGCAGAAACAGAAGGGAGTGGTTTCCTAACAAAACAAGCCTTATTAAAAAAATAAAATAAAAAAAAAAACCACCCTAAAACTTGCTTTCCTCAAAGAAGCAGCATTCTCAGGAGACTGAAAGCATGTGAAAAAAAATACCTCTGTGAAGCTTTCTGTAAAGATTATTCTTTACAGACAGATTTGGCAGCCCTTTCTGCTCTGTCTCCTAATGCTATTGAGTATAACTATGTTAAGTCAATAAGCAAAGTCACTCAAAGGGGTTTTTTTGAGGTTTTCTAGGCCAAGAGAGGAAGCAGTGCGATAGGAAAGTTTTCAGAAGTGGGAGTTGTGCCTGCCTTGCTTCTAATTGTAGTGAAACTGTCAACCTCTGCGTTGTGTTTCAAGACTTTACACTTCAAAATCATTCCCTCTGTGCTTTGAATTGCTATACTTTTAAGCTAACTACTTCTAAAAGTGCTGTTTAAAAAATGACATCTTCAACCACATTTAACATTGAGAATAAATCTAAATTTGCAAAGTCTCATTGGGTCCCTGCAAAAGTGCAGATTTTTTTAATCGTACTTGACAGTCAATCTCTTGGAAATTATTTGTGCAGAAATTTAGTTTAAATTACTTCACATCAAGACATTTAAGAGAAAATGTGTTTTTCGTTATAAGCTAAAAATAATGATGTTCCTTTTATCTCAGATAAAAAAAAGCAACATTCAAGCAGCAAACAACATTGAAACCAATTAGTAATCTTACAACCTAAAATCCTACCTACGTGCAGGCATGGATTAATCGTATTTCAGAATGAGCTCCAGACACACGTGGCTAAAAAAAACTGAACTAGGCTGACTTGCTTTCTCCCTTGTAAACTGCCAAAAGAGAAAGCAGGTCCACGTACTACGTTGAGAATTACAGGCACTCACTGCCCTTGGAAAGATGTTCTCTGCCTCTGAGCACTAAACTCGGGGAATCATCCCATCAATGCCAGAATGGTAAATTCATAGATAAGCCAATGTGCTAAATTTCTCTTCAGTGCCCAGACCCAATCAAGTAAGGAGACAGATACCTGCCAAACTGCACGGAGGTGAGGGATCCCAGCGCTTTCCAAGTGCCCCTGCATACATTTGAATTTCAGGGTAATTAGGAGGCCATGCTCCTTTCATGCTGTCATGAAACAAAGAATATTTACATTGCTTTGGCTTTAATGATTTTAAAATACGGAAGATCATTTCAGGAGAGTAAAGACAGTTAGGTTCAGTAAGGCTCGGGTACATTTACACTTTGTTGCTCAATGTGGCAAAACCAATTCGGGTAAATGTTTACTGCTAAATATTTGGGGAGATGATGGAGAACAGGCATGTAAGCAGCTCAGCACATGCAGGCTGAGAGTCAGCTCAGCCAGGAGCTATTTTCTAGTTAGTGTGACAGTGCCCAGCACAAGGAAGCCAAGACTGACTCCAGTTCCCGAGTAGTACTGTCACCAAACAGAAAATTATACTGTACCTTGTGGGGCTGAACAACTTTGAAGTATTATCTCAAGGTCTGCCAAAGTTTGAGGTGTTCCAGATGCCAGGTTTCAATTTAAGCTAATCTATTTTTCATATCCTTCTCACGGACTCTCATCTCTCTGGTTTAAAGGAGGACACCACAGTACTTAACCCTGGGAAGAAAGCTCCTACCATTGCTCCCGAATTASTCCCCCTCATAGCATTTGGAGATGGCATTAATCACCTTGCAAGGAAGTCCCACCCCACTCTTCGCTCACCGCACGATGGACGCTTGGCTGGGCCAAGCTGAGGTGCTACAAACAAGCTCCCACGTTGGCATTGGTTATTTCTGCACTTGGGAAGCAGGGATATGTGGCCTTCCCTCTGCACTCCTCTCATCACCCATCCATCCATGGGTATGATTCCTCCCCATCTCTTCCCAGTCCAACAAAAAAAAAAGCCTTAACCAGACAGGAGCGATGCTGGCAAAGTGCCTCCTACTCCAAACTCCAGCACCAGCTTGGGCAAGGAGTGAGGAAACGCAGCCATGTCACATGGGAAACAGCTGAGCTATTGCAAACAACAGCCAGCAACCCTTCTGACTAACCAGAAAGCGCCCAACCCAATCCTAGTTTCCAAGTGGAAAGGCTGCCCTCTGCTCCCCCTGCAGACTCCCGCAGAGCTGGATCACCTTCTCAAATATCCCTCGTCCACCACAGCAGTCCAGCAAACATTACCATCTAATCATTCCCACAGTGCACAAATCCCTTCATGGCTTGGCGCAAGGTGACTACAAAGTTTTTGCTAATCTTGCATTTATTCTAATTCCCCCTCCCCCCCCCGCCCTTCCACATCATGTGAATCATCCCTGTTTCCCAGCATCAAAGAGTTAATGGAAGAAAGAACCACCCTACCATGTGCTTCACGCAAGGGTAAGTGGACTGGCCAGCTACCAAAACAGATTGTTAAAGACTGCACCGAGCTCCTGATTTTTTTCCCTTGACTGCAATAAACGTAAGAATTTTAACATGGACATAAATGTAAACCTAGACCACATCTGCTGATAAAGCAAAGTCTTTGTACTTGCACAACTGCCGTTAACTGTACACAAAATACTTAAATTTCATGAATTCTCCTACATTCAAAAGCTGACCTGCAGTCCGCCCGAGGCAGCCAATGTGAACTGCATGCTCAGCAGAATTGCACAGTAAAGACAGAGGGGAAACAGATTATGCTATAACACAAAATCAGACTGCTAGGAAAGTGAATCATTTGTGCAACTGTTAAATGCTCAGAGTACTTCGGGCACACTTCACCACACCAGATTAAAACACATCTATTGTGGTTCTCATCTGAAAGGCAGCGCTAGTAACAGGTTTGTGTTACTTGCCCCTTTCATCACAGGCATGAGCAAAACCGGTGCCTTCAGGACTCTGTCATACTCCACTATTAAACTTTTCTTTTGAATTAATTGAGGCTACTCTGCTATTTGAAGATGTTTACATTCCCACAATTGCATTAATAGCTTGGAGGAGAGTGTATGTGTGTATGCACATCTTTTCTTCTCAAAATCTCTCAGGAAACTTCAGCTGTAGATCTTGGCCATCAGCATTCACGCTTCTTCTCAGAAGACAACTGAATTCTGATACAGTATTCTAATTTTAACTTATTTCTTAGCAAGATACTCCCTCCTTACGTGCATACATGTCAGACATGGACTGTGTTTTAGCAGAGTTCCCTTGGTTAATTATTACCAAATCGTTTGAAGGTTTCTCCATCACAAATCAGGTATAAGCAGCTAGGACCTACCTAACAGGACTCCATCTCTAGACAGTTTCATTTTGAATGGCATAAATGACCTTGGGCCAGCTTATTTCCATGTTGGTTCATGCTCTGCTCTGATCTCCCCTGAGGAAGACAACTCAGGGACCCACTTGTCCCAAACCCACTCATCTCCTGTTTTAGATTTCAAGTCTACCTTAACAGACCCACAGGCATGAAATCCACCCTGGGATGTGACTAACAACCCTTTCTATAGTCTGTATTATCATTATTATTTACATAACCATTATTAACTTTATTAACAACAGCAAATATTTTAATTTACACTGCTAGCAAATTCAATTTTCACATCTATAATCAACAGAATTATACATTTACTCTTACATGCTGGGCTTGGAGACACAAAAAGAGGAAGCGTATTTCATAGCTGGCCCCATGGCATCTATACCTAATACTGCAACCTCAAGTTAAGCAGAAGTCTGTAGTAACCCAAGTCTATTCTCAGTTATCCAGTACTTCCCTAGTTCATGACTAGTTTAATTAAAAAAAAAAAAAAAAAAGAAAAAAAAAAGAAAAAAGCTTATGATAAAAATTCACACCCAGATTTCAAAGACCTAACTGTGTTGCAAGGTGCACAGTAGATCATGCTCAGAGTACTTCATGCATAAGTATCAATCAAGAATTTTGGGTGCTTCCGCTCAGAGGTGCTTAAATTTGTGATTCACGTGGAGGGCCATCTCTAACGGCAAAAAAAAAAAAAGACTCTGCAACAAAAATTTAAAAATTAAAGTTGGATCTTTGGGTTGAGAAGTGCAGTGATTTTGCACAGGAATTGCACACACCCCATCTACTGGCTTTTCGGAAGACTGAGAATTGTAACAGCGGCAAGGCGAGTTTACTTTTCATTGAAGTTACTTACTGAGCAATGCCTGTGAGCATAGTGCTTGATGAAGATACAGGAGACAACCACCTGTCCCAGGTGAGCCACAAAGCAAGCCAGAACTGACAAACCTGTTCAGAGCCTACAATGGTAAAAACGCAGGTCATAGGCTAAAAAAGTCACCCAAATCATCACAGCATCTTGCACATTACAACAGAAATGTAACAGAGGTGTTGAAGGAAAAAATATCCCAGCTGACAAAGGCCTGGGTTGTGCTGCGTGCCTGCTGTGGGGCCTGCCTTGCTGCCCTTAAAGCAGACRTAGGGGTAATGTCCAGCAGAACAGATAAAGGCAGCAGACATGCACCCACAGCAGACTTCGATCAGCGTTGCTGTTGTGCCACCACTGCAGCACTCAGGGAGCAGAGCCACTGTAATTTTTAACTCAAGAAGGTTGCATGCCACTTCATTAGAAGAATTCACGACAGACTTCAGTCACTGAGTCAAAAAAGGGAACTTGAGTTATGCTGTGGCAATCAGGATGTTTGATCATGGCAAATCAAAGAATCTGCCCAATTCTTCTGAAAGCTACCCAAAGCCAATGCAATCTCCCACTCCTCTAGTCATCTGCAACGCTTTACTAGCAGATGGCAAAAGTACTGAGATTAAAGCCAGTGCTAACAGCAGCCGGGAACACCAATAGTTTTGCCATTGCAGTGCCAAATTGTGACCCTTTTTTCCCTGACAGATTAGTAAAGTTAATACACCCACATTGCAATGCCAAGGGTATCAGTCAGAGTTTGCCTGTTCATTTCTAACTCCATAGTTTCAGGCAGGGGCTCACAGAACTGGCCAACAACAAGTGCAATGTGGATCTGTAGTCTGAGGAGACTAAATACATTTAGATCTGTCAACACATTCTTTACCTTAATGTGAAACTTTCATAGGCACATAGGCTATTACTGACAGTTGTACTGAAATACATGGTGGTCCATGATGTGGATTAGGGGGAGTCTCAACCCCTTTTCACTTGTGACCTACCCTGGATTTCAAATGAGTTTCTTTAGGAAGCACTTGGTATTCATACACCAGTGCTTTGTCACACAGATGCATAATAGATATGATTTCTAGCAAAAGCTGAAATCACAGAAATTTTATTTGCATATAGGGTCAGAGCTGTTTTGAAAACAGACTTTTCAGTTATCTATGATGCTTGGAGGAACTCACTGTTGCAGAAAAAAAAAATTTTTCCTTCATTTGCTACTGTCCTTCATCACGGACCAAAGTCTACTCTCGCATCCAGTGCAACTTCAGCAGAGTGCCCTGAGGTGAAACTGAGAGTGATGTAATGCATTAGACGTCCGATTTTCAAATAACAGATCAAATTTCTTTTTAAAATACCGTCTTTACTCAAAGCATTTAAAACCAACTGTTTGATAAGAGGCTACTGTTGCTGGTGACCCCTTGTTTCCATTTTCTGTGCCAAAGCTGTGAAGGTATAGTACAGTTTTATGCTGTACACCAGCCAAGGAGAGCACAGTGATGTGAAACTGGTATTTGTGTTTTGTCAGTACCGGCAAAGGTGTGTCTGCACAAAGCTGTGATAACTGTCAGCACCTCAAAGCAATTTAGATCTTCGCTTGTCTGTGCGCCAGGCAATCTTAAGAGCTGCAGATCTCTCACTTCTACGCGCTAATGTCTCAGTAACTTCAGCTATATAAGCTCCCCAAATTAAAATAGCATATTCATCAATTTCTAGGAATACACCACAGTTTGGATGACACATCATTCCAGTGCTCAGTTTCTTCTGGACACAAAGGCATCCTAGAGGTCTTAAAACTCAGACCTCCTTCAGCTCCAGCTGGAGCTGGACCAAGTGTCCAGTGCTGGCACCAGACCTACTGCAGTGCCAGAGCATTTCAGAAACTAATCCAATAGCTGGGGAGGTGTTTTTAGGAACCCTTTGCAGAAGGCACCTCTGCCAACAAGGTTCAACGAGGTTTCTGCTGGTGACTTGAGAAGACATATTGAATGTCAACTGGTATGTTTATCTTCTTTAAACACTGAACATCCTTTCAAACAACATCTAATAGGCCAGATTACTGGTTTAATACTAATGGAAACTGATCAAAAGGCACTAGATTATTTGGCTGGCTTACCTTAAAACCTTTTCCTGCTTTAGTTTCCATGCAAAATACATCAAAAGAGTATTCCTATCAATGGAGAGCCTATAAACTAAGCATTTAAGGAGATGGGGAAAACTACATTTAAAACTGGGTTGTGGATAAAAATGCCAGAAACCGCCCAGACCAACTTAAGGACCAGCTCCACAGATTTTCACAAGAGCTACTTTGGAAAATAAAACTTAGGGACCCATGCTGCATAAGGACATTTGAAAATGCTATTCCTCATCTACAAAAGACAGTTTCTTTTCAGTTGCCATCACGGTTCATTTGGCTAGGGACAAAAGCGGCTGGCAAACTAGCGTAAAAAAGGAACAAGTAAATACTGGCATTTTAAGCACTGTCTCTAAGCAAAGATAAACAGCAATGGTCAAACGACAACCGGCCAGCTCTCTCTCCATGCCTGTTTGAAGGGACAATGCCTGGGAACCACCTGGATCAAGGCTGTCAATCCATTTAAATGCAGAAACGCTTTCATGATTTCAAGGCAGAACAAATATTTCTTTTTGTCTGCACACTTTTTAGAAAACATGAACAGTAACTGCAGAGCAGAACATAGATGTCTATTAACAAAGCCAACAACAATTACTGCTATGTCTAAGAATCAACCAAAAAAACACATACCAGTGTATTCCAAAGGCATTCGCTCACAAAGCAAACTCACTCCACGCAAGCCCAAGCACAGAAACTCGATAGTATCTCATGATTTATGTTCTCTCAGCAGGTTGTACTGGGTCCTCCAGATTCCGGGCTTGCCTTTGAAAGCAATTAAGTTTCTAGCACTTCTGGGAGCGACAAAAGCTCTCACTATGAAAACCTGCATGCTGCACTCTCGCTAAGTCTGCAGGCTGGCAGACTGAAAGAATGGCACCGAGTGAGGTGTGAACTTCCCCCGCTTAACTCATCTGGGAGCGTTAAGATGTGAAGGGCCATCTCTAAATTTTGGAGCTATTTCCAAATTATGTCTTTGTCCAGCGCCCAAACAGCCAGCTGCCACTGTGACTTGGAGAACATTTGCAAAGCCACCTCTCAGCCTGGAAAGAAAAATCCTTTTTCTCACCAGCCCGCACGCAGGAAACTCTGCAAGTTCAGCTAGTGTGAACTATTCTAATTACTCAGCAAGACTGAGTACCCTTACTTACATTACAGCATGTCCAGAAACTGTGAAAAAAACTAGGTCCTGCTGTTCTATGCACTGTACAAACACACATTAGGAGAYGGCACCTGCTCCACAGAGTTTAGAATTTGCACAGAGTAGATCTGTACCTAAGAGAAGGCAAGGGCAAGAAGCACATGTATAGAAGTGAGCAATAGGTGTTTCACACAACTAGTGTGTGAATGCTGCTTCTGAATTATTACAGTACAGGAATGCTGTCTGATCAAAAAATAGATCTGTGATATACCTTGGCTGAATAAAACAAACAGAGTAGAAACAAAGTCAAACTACTAAACACRCCAGCCCCAGCAACAAAAGCCCCAAAGCTGTTCAAACATCAGAGTGCCTGGACAAGGCACAACATCTTTACCTCCTCAAGAAAAAAAAAAGCTAAAGCCATTTCCCATCACTGTGCTTGTTCTAGCTATACTACAGACAGAAATGATCTCATGAAGCCAGAGCAAGAGCAGTGAGACGGGCTGACAAACAAGGCAGCCAAGTCCACGGAAGGGCGTACGCCGGCGATAGGCCAAGAGGCTCTGCAGGAGCTGCCCAGACACCGGATCTTAGCCCCGAGTAAACACAGAAGGGCAACTCCTTCCAGGCAGGGTGGTGAGCCACCCCCCATTTACCGCAAGGCACCCTGGCCTAAGAGCGCACACAAGGGCAGTTACTCCTAAGGGGTCACTCTTACACGGGGAGTTCACACGTCGTTTACTCTGTGGCAAACCAACATTTTCTCACATGTCAACTTATTTCTGCGCCTTAGACTCTGCATGTTTGGTTTTCAGAGTTGCTGAATCCTCCTAACTCCAAATGAAATCAGCTGGAGCGATGCGTACTCAGCACCCTGGGAAGTCACCAACAGGTGTTCCGAGAATTTTATTTTTTACTTATCAGTGTACCTGTTTCCTCTGTTTACAGTAAGACACCCAACTCCTTGAACACTGTGCATGTAAAAGACATAGATAATTTCTAGTAGTGTCATTTTCAAAATGATTTAAGCCTAGTTATGAGAGGTAACCGGCTTGATTTCCTTGCTGACAACATCTGTGGTTTCACAGCCCTATTTTTTTTGTATCTCTTGCTCACCTGTTGCTATGCAAGGACTTACAAATACAGTGAAATGATTTATCAGGGAGACCTGCAAAAAATGACCAGACATGATTTTCTATCAGATTGAGAAGATGGTACGTTAGAAAAAACATTTCCCCTCTTATCTCCTTCAGCTAAAGTTGCAGTCATTTTTAACAACCAGAGGTAAGCACTTTTTGAGACAGAAATGTGCTTAAAGCAGCATACTGGCAGAAGTGTAAGATGCTTTAATGTCCTTTAAGCCCTCTTTAAAGTGCTTAACATCTTTGGACAGAAAATACTGAGCAACTGCGAACTTGGTCACAAACAGTTCGTTACACATAGAAACATATACAGACATGTCAAAAATGTTAAGTCAAGAACTGAAAGACAAGGGAATACCAGAAACATGGCCAGTTGTGAAACATTTCATCTTCTTTCTTAATTTTATGATCACACGGGGGTTTTTTCCACAGGAAATGGTGCCATTCATGGTATAGTACAGCTGGTGTTACTGAATAAGCAACACTCAGTAGTTTGCTTCATTCTTACTATTAAAAATGGTCCTAAAACCCATGCTTTAAAGACAGAACAAGCTATCTCCTCACAGGTTATTTTCTGGCTGTCACCATATTACCTAACTGCCTGATACACTAAAATTAGCGCATGTTCGCAACACCCCTGTGAGAAGGTTTTTTCCCCACTGCACAGACAGAACTGACTCGGAGAGACTGAGGTTGTGGACAAAGGTCCCTTCCAAACCCAGCTACGCTGCTTGATGAGGTTTTCCTCCCACGCACGTGCTCGGCACCAGCTGCCCCTCTTCCTGTGATGACTGTCTCCCTTCAGAAGTGCTAGCAGTCTGGTGTTAAAGCATTTTGTAATCCGCTATGGCAAAAATAAACTGGAGCGGCTACAAACTACTCTTTACGCTCTTTTATGCTAACCCAGTTTTGCCTCCAACCAGCTGGGGAGCACTCACTCCACCCCAGAGCAGACCGAAGAGGGTCATTTCCAAGAGGAGGTGCAGTGAGCACGTGGAAGCTTGTGCTGACATAGGCAGACCCCAGAGGACCTCTGCATGTAGCTACAGGTCAAAATCATTACCAGGACTGAATCTTTTAAATGCAAACAAACAGACCTCTTCCATTGGAGGCACTGAGATAACTGCAAGCGGGAACATAGGATTGGACCTCACATGAACGAAAACTGCAGGGTTAAGACACACAATTTGCATTCACAGATTCGTGCTGACAGCACAGGGACAGCAAGACTAAGGGGTACAAACAGGCGGAAAGAGACGCATTCGCACGAGGTTCTACTGCCAGCAAGACACTTGTTGCATCTTCTTGTTGGAGATTGCTTCTCCACCACTGAGCTGCTTGAACAAACTGCATGAATGCTCCTCATCCACTTTAGTGTGAAGCTAGACACTTTGAACAGACTTAGCAGCAGTTCAAGCTAAACTGTGTGGTTTAACACCACAGTTTTTGCACTGATGCAGAGGGACAGCACTTGCATAATTGTCTGCTGTCTCAGTAGGGCTACGAGGCTGTATCGAGCACTTGGACTGTAACAACCAACCAGAGGTAGAATGATCTTGTATCTTCACACCAGACAGGACAAGCAGCATCCAACTGCAGCCTCAGGAATCACAAACTCCATCCCAATGTACAGAACAGAGATTTCCCTCTGACCACCTCTTCTGTGGCTTCAGTCCTGTCGCTTCCCTCCTCAGACTCTTTACGTCAGTATCCTCCTGGGTCCTCATCTTAATCCTGATCCCATCACACAATCCACCCCTGACAGTCACACCAGCTCCAAAATGCTGTCCCCACACTTGGTGCTTGCAGCCATAACCGCTCCTGCATCTCCTTGTTCAGACAGTCCCATGTTCCCCAACACTTCTCCTGAACACATCTCCCATAGCTTGTGTTCTCTCCCCATCCCTTCCTTCTGCTCCACCCTGTCTGGGCAACCAACAGCTTTGCTGAAAATATGGGAGGACAATCTCCTTCCTCTTGCTTCCTATGCCTAGGACCACAGCACTCCTCAGGGGACAGATGTAGCAACATCAAAGCAAGTCCTTCAGCTTTAAAACACAGTATGCTCAGCACAGCATTACCTAACGAGCTCCTGCTATGTAGGTACAAAATGAGACATTTCAGAGTTTATAAACTGACTGATTACGGACAAATTTTCCTGCAAATGAGAAGGTAGATCCCTAATACCGGGGCAACTCTACAGCCAAATTCAAATATCCACTCCGAAACATGACGGTGCTACACAGCTACTCAATGGAACAGCTGGCCTATTTTTAAAAAAGGTACAAAAATGCAGGGGTTTGTATCTTGTTCTCAAGACAACCYGAATCATTCATGCTGAAATGTAAAAAGGAAGAAAAATCAACACGAAACTGCCACTGAGTTTGGAAAAATGTCGCTTTAAAAGGTTATCCTGGAAAAATACTACATGTTGTGCAATGCTGATTGTAGGCAGTTCAACCAGCTTTTCTTACATTACTTGCTATTTCCTACAGTTATTACTGAGAAAGTCCCTTAAACAAATCCATGATGTAGAATAAGAATGAAAGAAGATTACAGGCTCCAGTGATGTCTGGACATATCTCAACAGGAGAAATACAGACTGTAATAAAGATGATGCCCATTAACGAGGCAATAGATGGTGAACACG
This sequence comes from Phoebastria nigripes, assembly GCA_035582835.1. NCBI lineage: Eukaryota > Metazoa > Chordata > Aves > Procellariiformes > Diomedeidae > Phoebastria > Phoebastria nigripes. Next base: position 1,513,419 of record JAYKAV010003010.1, on the reverse strand, counting down.
GAAGACAAGACATTGTTGTGTGCACAGATTTTTTGATTCAGATATGCAAGAGACAGGAAATCCAAGTGTCACAGTCACAGCCTATTTACAAAAATTAGGAGGAAGTGTTGATTGGTTTCTATAGTCACAAACATTGATATTCACACTAGAATCAAACAATTGTTCTTGTGACTGGAAGGTCAAATGTTGATCATCATAGTGCAGCAGACACAGAAAGACAGCAAGAAAATCCTGTTGATACATAACCTTCACCATCTAAGTCTCAGATGATTCAGCTGCAAGAAAGTAAATAAAATTACTTTAAAACAAACATTTAGTTCTTTCTTCATAAAAATATGTAGCTTTTCAGCAGATGACTCAAATGTGAAAGTTTGTGGTCTTTGCTCCAGCAGCCAGGTGGGCTGGATTCTGATCCACTATGCAAATGACTCAAGTGTTTTTCATTTTCTAGGGTGCCAGTTGCACTCCTGAACCCTCTGCAGAGGGGACCACCTCTGCTGCTAAGCCTCAGAATAAAAGAGCAACGGGGTATGAAACCTTTTTTCCCCAAAGGTGACTACCACCCAGTTTTACAGCATGACAGAGAGAGAGGCGTTGTAAAGTCACTTTCTCCTCGCATAACACTTCCGAAATAGAGGCAAAAGGTCTAACCTTCTAATTTTATTGAAAGAGAGGTAGGCAGGCAGATTCTCCCATGGAACATTCCAAATTTTTGCTTTGCAGAGAATCCTTTCAAGACTGATGCTAGACCTCTTAGATTATAAGAAAGACGTACAAGAGAGGAAGGAAGAAAAATGCGAAACAGGTTCCACTTACACGGATCTTTCCCTTTGTTGGATGGGACCTTCCTATCAGGACAAACTTCACCTGTGGGCCTTGGTGCTTACTACTTATTCTCCTCCCCACAACAAGAGGCAAAGCACGTGTTGGCAGGAATGATTTAAAAACCAGAAAAGTCTTAAAGAGCAGCAGGCAGGCAGCCTCCAAATGCAGGGGTGGAGCAGAGCTACAGATGGGCTGATCTCTCAGGCCCTCCACTGGAAACCAGGGAGCTGGGAACAGGTCTTCGAAGAGTCTTAAAACAGTGCTGAGACTTTCTGAAAGCCTCTTAAGATAAAAGTCAGGGATCTAAGCCCCATCATACTGTATGACACAAACTTTGTCTTGTTCAGGTGTCTTCAAACATCACAAAACCCGCCTATTTCTAGCAGTAAATATAGAAATACCTGACTTTTACTGCCCATAATAGACTACACCTACACTGGGAGAGTATGAAGCATTACTGGCGTATCTGTGTAACCATGATGAGAGCTGTAGTATAAAGAAAGCCTGGGTATTTTTTTTATCCCATCTAGACACAGCTCTAAGTTGCTGACTACTGTATTAAGTTGGACTTCCTGGCTCTCACCTATCTGAATCAAACAACCTCTGCAAACATTATTGTCTTGTCTTCTGCATTCACCCATTATATAGGTCTATTACGTGGACCAAGCTGAACTTTTTCCTCCACTGGACAGGTAAATACACATGGGAAGAACCAAAATGTGTGCAGCACAGGTTACCAGGCTTTCCCAGTAACCCTGAAGAGTTAGGCAAGACCAAACAAGCAGCGAGGAAAATGGAAACATTCCTCCAACTGGAGATGGAATGAAACTAAGCCAAACCAAGAGTGTTCTACCAAACAGTCTCATGGTGAGGCCTCTGGCTGGAGAGCTCCATTCCTCCATCTGGTGAACGTATCTTGACTAGAGAAAGAATAACACAGTACAAGGGAATGTAGCTGCAACCCAGTGCGAGTGCCAGGCCGGGCAATGGGTTCACCCAAATCCTCTCACTTCCAAGCAGAACTGCTGCAATAAAGAGCAAACCAAGTCCAAAGAGATGCTGATTTTCTGAAAAAGAGTAACTCTTCAGATCACAAGACAAGACATAGATGTGTATGGCCTGACTTTTATTTCATGGTGCATACTGGAGTTAATTCTGATTCACATGAGTTTTGGATACCCTACCTAATAACATCTACACCCCTCAGTGTCAGGCACTTAAGTCAATAGTTGAGGCAGGTAAGCAATAACAACTCACCCTCCATGTCCTTAAAATCATCCTGATTTTCCTTTGAGTCTTCCAGGAAAACCAGATATACAGATCTTTCATCCTGACAATTCATCAGTCTCTAGTCTAGAGACCAGACATTACGCAGCAAGTCCCCGTAATGTTCCACTTTGGCTAGCAGAGCAGTGAACAGATGTGGAAAAAAATTCACTGACTAGTGGAGAAATTCAGGGCAAGAAAATAACCCAGAATTACCTGGACTGTGTCCAGGCCTCTTTACAGCTTTATGAAGAAGAATGTTAGGAAGCAGAGGATACACGTTTGGATTTGGGAGACCCAGTTTCCTAAGTGCAGCATGAAAGAAACATGGACTACCAAGGGGTGTGAGGAAGATTTCCATCACCATAATTCACCAGATAGTGCTTTGGTACAAACCCACATGAGTTTTTCTAGGTTGAGGAGCTACAGCAACTTAGGTCAGATAAGAATGTGCCTCCCTGTATCTTATGAAACACAATTATCTAAGGTTCAGATGGTTACAGACTTGCCACAACAGATACCCTAAAACATTAGTAAGTTTGGAATGGGAAATCTCAAGGGACAGCCTACCCAGCATGTCTGAGACAGGCGCAGGGCAGGAGAGCAAAGGGCTCTGAAGAAAAGGGAGTTTCCTGGAGCAAGAGTGAGCATCTAGGAAAAGCATCCTTGAGTTTGAGATCATACTGGATGTGGTACAGGACAGGTCTGGGCTCTTCCCCTCTCCCAGCTAACTCAGAGCAGGCTTGAACAAGGAGAACAGGGTCGCCATTCATATATGGAACACAGGTGAGAAGAGCCATGCACAACTCCCTGGTCAGGCAAAACAGCCCAGAGTTTAGCCTCCACTTCCACGCTGTAAAACAGCTTTGAAAAGCTGTAGAGAGAGGAGAGAAATTTGGGATGAACTGCTTGATTTGTTGCCCATACTTTTGTTAAAGGTTTGGGGTTTTTTATGACATCCTAGCAAGCAAAGAGAAACAGTTAATGTAAAGGGTCATCTGAAGGTCTGAGTCTCCCGACAACTGCTATCTAAACTTGGAAGGCAAGGCAGTAGCTGACAGAGAAAGAAGGAGAAAATAAAAAGGAATTTGCCTAAGTGGAAGCTTCATGGACAAGCACTGCTGCTCCATTTTGTTTTGAAACAACAAAGCAATTCAACCAAGTGCAGAAGTGAAATGCAGGGGGTGCGCTGCAAGTTAGATGATTGGACTTCAGGAGGTGATACACAGACTGAAGTCTGCTCCGCAGCCCCAGGGCAAATTTCACTCTCTGAAGCAGTACTTTAGAGGCAGAAACTGTTCAGTGATGTGCCACTGTCTCTGAGTGCATAAATGCTCCTAGTCAAGGATGTGAGTTAGCCGAGGTAACTGAGCTGTGACCATGCTGGAAAAACAGGAGCAGAGAGAGCAAACTCAATGACACTGGCACCAAACAAAAACACTGGGGAAGGATTCAAGCAGAAGGGTGACCTACAGGATAAAACAGTGGCCCAGGATTTGGGAAACTGATGAAGTCAAACCTCAACGTCACTGAGCTCTTATGAGCATGTCCTTCAGCCTTTCTGTACCTCACCTGCAGAACAGGGGTAAGGGCAGTTGCCTAGCTCATTCAAAGCTGTGGGAATGAAATCATAAAGGTGAGCAGAGCACTCAGAAGTTGGGCTCACAGCTCAGTGAAGAATGGTTCCCCACGCAACCGGAGCCTCTGCCTGCCAAAGAAACTTAATTTTTGAAGCGGTTGCACCCCACTACAGAAGCTTGCTTTAAAATGAAGACACATGCTTAATTCCTGGGGCAGAAAGTGTGTGTGAGAGATTTTCTGTTTCCTTTGGCATTACAGGATTMAAGTAATTTCCTTGTTTTCACAATTTTCTCACACTTTCAATTATCCGCATCTAGATTTATTGCACACTTAGAAAAGAAATACTGTTGAAGGGACCACATCCATCAAAGTTCTTATTTCACTAAGGCACGGCATGAAGGATTTCCAACCACAAGGCCCTTTGCACATAAAGAACTGGACAGACTTTAACATCTTAACTGCTTTTAACAGACTATAAGATCTTACACGTTAGGAGTCCCCTAGACATTAGGTAACATTATCCATAAGCAAACACTGTAGGAAAACAGAAGACCTGAAAAGTCCATGAAACAGGGAAATGTGTTTCAATAATACAAAGCATATGCTTATAGAACTCAGAAAAATAGATTCTTGCCCATAATATTCATTAGTTTCAAACACAAGCTACCGCAGAAACTTCTGCCTCAAAGAAAAGTGGAAAATACAGAATCCGACTGTATGATTTCCTAAGATCAATTAATTGCAGTAATTAATTAGATCACTCTTTTGTAGTCTTCTTTATTAGGTCACAAATTCATGCAAATGATTAACTTCTTCCACTACTTTCAGTAAGGATCTGCTTGAAGAGAAGTCTTTGGCAAGTTCCTCAGTTTAATACTTACCTTGCCAGTTTACTAAGGAGAGAGGAACAAAAAAATCCAAAAAATTCTGACACAAAACAGCAAATGTTAGGCCAGAAATGCATTAGTAGTTAAGAAAATACCAACAGTAGAACCAAGAATAGCTCTTCAACCATTTGTCTTTTCAAACCTACCTGTTTTTTTCTTTTCAGGATCCACGCTTCTCATAACTGAATGTTTCTTATGCTTGCACTGGTGTCTCTCAGAGCCTCTTTCCACTGAGATAAAAATATGTCTTTTTCTCAACCATGTTATTAGCAATCATAGCAAGTGGTTTTATTTCTTTTTTCTCAGTGACCTTTCTCAAGTTCTGCCTACTGTTTATCTAAAAGCAAAAGCTGGTCGATGCTTATCACTTTTTTCTTTTATTAAGTATTCAAATGAAAAGCGATGTTACCTCCTATTCAAATGTATATTCAAGCCATCTCTAGTTGGGGGGCGCGGAACTAGGCTTTCCCAGTGGCAAAACTGTGCCATATATTTTCCTCCCATCTATCATAATTTCTCGTATCACATCCACCTCTACTTTACTTTTTTTTTTTTTTTTTTTTTAAAATGGGTGACTTGTTATCAGAAACAAACGTTTTCCTTGGGCTCACAAAAGTCAGCTTTTATGCTACCCCAATGTAAATTGAAATGACGGCCAAAGCAACAAAGCAGCAAAACCATCAAAAGTCACCTGTCAAAACAATAGTATGTAACTGCTGGTAGAAGTCAATAAATGCTGTAACTTTTGCGACACRCTGGCATTTTGTTACAGTTATTCCTCCCCAATAATTAACAGATGACAGTTTAGTTTTAAAACAAGGGCATTTTATAATCAGTGACCCATCTATGCTGCTCAACCATCTGATCTGTCTCAAGGTCACTGTCGTCAGTAACTGGGTAACAATTACATCATCTGTCCTACTATAGGATGACAATTACATCATTGATCAATACTTGAGATCTGAGCGTTATCAACAAATCCATGTTAAGGATGAGTTACAACTGGGCAGATACCACAAAATGAAACTGTTTGGTTCAACCCACATCCCCATTAAGACTACATTATAAAACTATCAACTCTATTACTATTATTTGTATTACAGTGCAAACTGAGAGCTAAGCAAAGATGGGGTGGAGAAGGTGCCACAGCAGCACGCCCTTTGCAAAGGCAGAGAAGATGGTCTTTGCTTTGAAGAGCTCACAGCAGCCTGAAGTGACAAGAGCAACAGAGGGTGGAGGAAAGAGGTGTAAGCAGATGGCAGCGGACCACATGTTATTTCTGTAAGCTTTTGGTGGCGGTGCAGTTTGAAGCACAGTCACATGTTCACCTTCAACAGCAGTAAGTGTTTTAAGCTATTTTAGTTTCCTCTGCCTTGAAACAGACCTGGAGGAAGCAGGCAGCAAGCTACCGTGTCTCAGTGGAAGATGCGTGAACGGACAGCCCTTGGGTTTTCTGCTCCCTTGCAGCTGGTTTGGGAGCGAAACATGAGACTCTGCATTCAGTGAGGAAGAGATCAGCTGAATGGAAGGAGAGTGAGCAAAGGTCCGAGCAAAAGAGGATAAGGATGAGCCGGCTAAGAGTGAGGTTGAGCAAAGGAGGCTCAGGGATGAGGGGAAAGCTGGACCAAACAACCGATCAGCTTAGGGTAGAGGAGATCTATGGTGCAGTTTGGGCCCACAGTCTGTCTTCTGGCTGCTTTTGCCATTGTGCCTCTTCTGGCCCACGTCTTCAGGAAGGAGCAACTCCCTCGCTCCCCCTTATGGGAAAATGTTAAAGAGATAGAGCTTGCTCTGCCCACTTTTGCTCATCCAGGGCTCAAGCAGCCCTCGGGACTAGGGTAGCCTGAGCAGAACCCCACTAAAATGTTTCAGCAAAAACACCTACAGTAAGATTCAATGTGATAACTCACCCATGGCAGGATATATCATATACAGTAGTACCTAGAGGCACTGACATACTTCGCTTCTGTACAGGCATACATTGAACTCCTGTCTCAAATACAAAGAGCAATACATGGAACAGGAGTCCCAGGGAGAGCTAATACTAAGCCGACATTTTCACCCGTAGGTCCACTAAATTAGGTACCAATCCATACTTCGGGACCTACATAGCTGGCCTCCTTCACAGTAGTGAGTGCTGTCTGCATCCAGAGGCCCATTAAAGTGAAGTGGAGGGCTGCAGGTGACTTGCCTGCTCTGGAAATCAGGCCAGGACTAACCAGATTTGATAGCTCTGACCTTAACAGATATGGTTGTGAAACACAGACAAGACTCTAGCACCAGCATGGGATTTATATGAGGTTTCTAAAGCATAAATTAAATGTTGAATCTTACAAATACATACACTGCAGCTGCATGTCCTGAAATGCCTCTAAGGGCAAGTACTGATTTGGCTATTTAAAATGCTCGATTTTAAAATGCTCGATTTTGCAGGGTGTAACTCCATAACCTGAAGGACAGGCAACCTTCTCATCTTAAGCAGAACTCTATTGTCAAGACACACACAGTGGATATTTACTGCATATCACTCCGTCTTCTCCCTATATACACACAGACACGGAGTGGTCATCTTTAACGCGAGAAGTCAGTAAAAGCATGGCATCAGAGAAGAGACCGCAATGAACTCATCTCAGAGAAGAGGTTTTTTATTTCAGGTTAGGGCAAGGTAGTTATTATTAACTGTGTTTTTCTGGTAGGGCCCACTCCTGTATACCTCTCACCAAGAGGCAGACAAACTCACTGCCTTCGGAGTAAATAGTGAGGCAAGGTCTGCCTCTGTGGGGCTCATTACAGGGTAGGGGCATTAGTCCCTTTTTCTTATAATAAATCCTTGGTGTACTCACAATAACAAAAAATTACTTTCAAAGTTTTGTTTAAAGTACTTAAAGTTCAAAGTGTTCAATGCCTCAGATCACATTTGCAGCAGATTTAATAGGGCAGGGCTGCTGGCCTCCAGAAGGTACTTTTTACCCTTGCAGACAAGAGAATAATTACACACAGAGAGGCTAACTCTGCCATCTCCTGTGCCAGGTTTATGCTGAAATAACTCCACTGATTGATGAAATAAAGATGGAATGAGACTGCAGTAATCTAATACTGAATCAGGCCATAAAAAATAAAATCTGCTTTGTCAAAAATGTAGTTGACTCGAGAGATTTCCTTCCTCATTCCCTATGCAGAAAAGCTCTCAGAAAAGCTCCTCTTCTATTTTTTCACGTTTTGAAAAAGCAAGGCCTGTAGGATTCTGGGCTCTTTTTTTRGACTATAATGTTATGCTCCCTGGAGAAGCTCATCACAAAGTTAAGCACAAACTCCTCACAGGTAACAGGAAATTAAAATACAATAGGAAAAAAACCCGTCCATACAGCTTACCATGTAGCTTATCAAGCAGATAAATATGAAGTTGAATAAAAAGTTAAATGCTGCTTCAGTTTCATGACTGCCAGCTCTTTATCCCTGTCTCAGAACCCAACTGTGTTCTGTGGAGGAGGAAACATGTCAGTACAGCAAATCTCACCTGCAATGAAAAGTAATTTATTGTGCCTAACTGAAAAGCAAATTGATATAATCGTCTAGGAGTTTGTATCTCACAAGGGTTGTTTCTGTAATTTGCCCTTCTTTTGGAAAGAACTAAGATTAGAATAAACAATGCAAAAACTTGCAACTGAAATTAAATTAAGCTGGATTTCATGAAAAGTTGCTAGATGAGAAATGTTGGAAGGAGATGTATCTATGGCACAAAAAGAAGTACAATATGGTTATGAAAAATAAAGCTATTTCTTAATTGCTAGTGAGATACATTAGTCTCAGATATCATGAAAATTCCAAGAAAAACAACCTTTTCCTCTCAAAATGTGTTTCTAGGAAGCCAGTTTGTTAATTTAAGAAAAAAGAAGGAAAGAGCAAAAGAACTGGACATTATTTCTTCTGTGTTATCTGAAAAAGACAATCTGCACAAGCACAACTGAGCAGGGGGAGAAATAAACTGGAAATCTAAACAACCAAACTAAAAATCAAACCTTTACCCTAAAGAACCTCATGATTGGATTCCTTTAAAACACACTTAAAAATACAATCACTTTTCTCAGCAGCAAGGATGATAGTATTTGCATTTTGCTGCTGGAGCATTAGCTAGCTAAGCTTAAGAAAACTCAAAAGGACGGGGTAGGACAAGGGTTAGGACAGAAATTGTGCACATCTCTGAAAGTTCCCATTGCTTTACAACTCCCTTAACTGCGTAACAAGGACAGAAGACGAGGCCTTTCCAACAACTGGTTTATGCCTCCTGTGGCAGRTCTCTTCACTCTGCAGCCACTCTGCTCCCAGAGAGGTAAGATATAAAAGCCTGAGCTCTTATTAGCCCATCAACAAGAATAAACTCCGGTCTTTTACACTGCTAAAGTATTATACACAACTAAGGAGCCTCCTACTCCTCAATCCACTGCCAGCACCTTCCGATACACTTGCTTTCCGCTCTCTCCTCTCTCACTCCTTCCTATCTGACATTTTCAGCTATCCCGTACGCACTTTACTGATGCTCTAGCTCCCATCTCCTGTATCTTCCCAACCCAACCATCAACCTGTAGCTCCTTCCCATGTTATTTGGCTTTTCCAATTCTCTTCCAGAYACTGATTATCATCCTGCTGCTCCTTCTCCCTACTGATAATCTGTTTTTAACAATAGGCCCTGGGTTTTTTACTAACACCAAAAACTCAAAAAAAAGTAACAGGAATCTATGGAGCTGATAACAGATTAAAGCATTGCCTTTGCCTTTACTTCCTTTAGAAGTCAGGACATGAAAAATATCATCAAAGGCACAGAYCAAATTCATAAAAGCTAATTGGAATCAATTTTCAGGACAGATGGGCTGACACCCCTTCTCGTCCAGATAAGCGTTGGGCTCACAGGACGTCGTTATTACATGATTTCAGAAAGAAGGCACCTTCATTGGCATAAAACTAGGAGATCTTCAGGCTGTATAGCTCAGAATGAAGCATGGAAAATGCCACCCAGCTGACTCCTGCAAGAAGCCTTTCCATATATAAGGGGAGGGGATTTAAACCCCACAGCGTAAGAAAGAGGAAAAGAGGCACAGAGCAATTAAGCGCAATGCCCCTGAATGAGACTGCAAGTTGGCAGCACCAACACAACTACAGAGGATTCGGGGCTTCTTGGATCTTGGCTACATCAAGCTGTTAAGAAGAAAGCTTTTCTYCTTAGTTGTGAAGTATGAAAAAGCTGTAGAAGACAGCTGTCCTTTCTGACTTAACTACAGACCTTGGTTAAAGAAAGATGGTACGTATYACACCAAAGCCAGAGGAACTGTCCTCTGGGGATGCTTTTTTCTATTGAGGTTAAGGATCTGGGCTCCTCTGGCTGCCACTTTTTAATGAGGGTTTCACCCTAGTGCATCTCAACAAATTGCAATCTCCTCTCCCAAGTTAACCTTCATCACCAAATGCTGAACACACTGATGAAGATGATGAACAGTAAAGTGGTGTAATAGCTTAATCAATGGCGGATACAGCAAGTGTGTTGCATTACTTCACTGACAGCAGCTTGGAGCGTGGGAATTATTATTTTCACTCTTTATTCCCCCCCACCCTCAAAATGACCACCTTCCACTTGCCAATGTGGCAAGAGTGACTTTCGGAGGGAAGGACCCTGGAGAAAGCAGAACTGCACACTGGCAGCCACAAGCAAGAAAGAATTTGCCTTGCAAAATGACCAGGCCCCCAAAGTCCCAAGTGTGACGGGGCACAGACAGAAATACTACAAATGTGTCCAACGGCACAGAAGGGCGTATCATGCAGGCTGCTCTAATGGCAATGGAAAACTCAAATATGGCCAAATAACGCTTGAAAGCCTTTGGTGTAATGGGTAGGGGACTGGAAATGGCCTGTTTTTGAAGAGAGAGCAGGGAAAAGGGCACTCAGCAGAGAAATGAAGGTGAACGAAGCAGAATCCTCTTTTAAAAAACAGACTTCGATGCTCAGTATTGCTGGGGAAGAAGAGCTGTACCCACATTGTACACACAAGATGTCCCATTTCGGGATCCAGTCTGCTCTCGTTGACAGCTCTTTCTCACTGCCAGCAGCAGACTGCAGCAGAACTACTACTTGTGCTTTCTAGCAGCGAAAGCAGGACCAGGCGTATATTCAAATAGGTATTGATGCTACATGCACTCTCAGTTTTACTCTCGAACAGCAGAAACTGGTGGTAGTCAGCAAAGGCTTGTTAAGCGTATTCAAATGAAGTCAGAGCATTTCTACATGCAATTAATCATGATTTATTTGAAGGCACTCTGTTAGCACTCCCTTTTTCTGCTTCCTGAAACTCCAATTAATGAGGGCTAAGCCTCAATCTGAAACTGTTTTATCTCCTGTGTTGAACAAAAATGATGGAAAAAAAGGGTTATTATCCAAACCAATAAAGTGTTCTGGCAAAAAAAAATTTCTTTGCATCTTTGAGCGGAACAAATGTCTTAGAGAGGTTGGGCAAACTAGATTAAATAACTATAGCAACTTAAGAATTTGGAAGCAAAACAGTTTTTATTTAATAAGAAGCTAAACGGTGTTTCTGCCATCACTGCTATTAGTCCTCTACTTTCTACTGTTCTCTGTTTAGTGTCTACATGTGTTACGGTCTCAGAAAACAAACTAGTTACAGTGTATCTGAAGCAAAGGCGTGAGGATATAAGCATGCCTTGTTTGTGATAAATTAGCTATACGTATTTTTGAATCTGTAGTTTGCCTGTTTAAAAACATTTCCAAAGGCTCTTCTGCATTTAGGAGGGAGAAAATCCACTTTTACTTTCCCTAATATTTCAAGTCAAGTGTTTTGGTATGAGAAAACCCCCGTTATTTCTTACAACATTTTTGTCCGAGTTAGGCAGGAGATGGGGTTGGTGACTCTGCATGGGTTTCACCCATCGTATTGCATCTGCTGAAACCCCTTCATCTGTCTTCCAGAAGGAACTTCATCCCATTACTAAGGGTAGACCCTCTGCACCAAGTGTGGGTGAACAGACCATATCCATGGACTGTCCTTTGTACTCCAACATCAACACAAGAGTGAAAGCAACTGATCATACTGACCTTCAGGTCACAGGTATCCCCTAAAACAGAGTGGGGAGCTGCTTTTATGGATATATGCTTTCATTGTGAGATTTCCAAATACTGCATTTTGACATGGAGTAAAAATCTGTAGATTTTTTAAATACTTTCCAAATACCTTTTCCTTATGTCAAACAAAATAGCTAGCTATACATAACTTGTGCTGCATAGGCAAGTTCCTTTCAAAATATACTAAGTGCTTTGATATGATGCTGGTTGCCACTTCAGACCCTAAGCCAGGTTTGTTAAAATCTGTCCAAATACCACATACAAAAGATGAAGGAGCTGTGCTACAAATACTGCAACTGCAGAGGCTACGGCCCTGCCCACATTCACTCTCATGTATTTTTACACAAAGCCTAGCACTGTAAAATGTGGGTGCCAGCTATAGCTTGTACCATACTGCCAACAAAACAGGATCCAAAAACAGATAACAAGGAAAATTCTAGGGCAGTTTCTGTGTACTACGAGGAACAGAATTTGTTGGGTTTTTTAAGAATCACCATTGTAACACGTTTCACAGGCATCGAAAACATGGATGCAAACGGCACTACAACCATCAGTCATAAATTATTTCAAACTCATCATCTCCCACCCCACCTGGGAGTTTTTTTTTCAGTAAGGTTCTGCTTCAGCTCCTGCCCCCACTACAGACAGTATCATACCATAATACAACGCTGCAATGACAGGTTTGTAAAGCAAGTTGGACTCGACTGTATGAACAAGGTCATTTTACAGTCACGGACAGGCACTCTGTTCCAGCTCTGCTAGAATGCACAGTCCCAGCACACACACACCCTTAGCACAGTAAATTCAGTAGCACAGAAAAGCTTTTCAGGTTCATGGGCACTTGGGAAAGTAATTTTCCAGCAACATTTTGCAGCAGCAAGTTTGACTTACTTCTTTCCTCCCTCCAGGCTTTCTGAACCTGGAGAAACACTGGCTGCTTGTTCTCCTTGTGCCGGAACAAACCATGTTCTCTGTCACTCGAACTTACCACAGTAAACTTTTAGATACTGACACGAGGAGACAGAAAACAAAATTAAAAATGCCACACAATCTCGTGGAAGAAAAACATCTGAATTGTTTGCAATTTAAAGCCTTGACTTTCTATTTCATTGTGGTGGGTTGACCCTGGCTGGACGCCAGATGCCCACCAAAGCCGCTCTATCACTCCCCTCCTCAGCTGGACAGGGGAGAGAAAATATAACGAAAGGCTCGTGGGTCAAGATAAGCACAGGGAGAGRTCACTCAYCAATTAACCATCACAGGCAAAACAGACTCAACTCAGGGAAATTAATTTAATTTATTACCAATCAAATCAGAGTAGCATAATGAGAAATAAAAACTAAATCTTAAAACACCTTACCCCCACCCCTCCCTTCTTCCCAGGCTCAGCTTCACTCCCAATTTTCTCTACCTCCTCCCCCCGAGCGGCACAGGGGGACAGGGAACAGGGGTTGCGGTCAGTTCATCACACGTTGTCTCTGCCGCTCCTTCCTCCTCACACTCTTCCCCTGCTCCAGCGTGGGGTCCCTCCCACAGGAGACAGTCCTCCACAAACTTCTCCAACGYAAGTCCTTCCCATGGGCTGCAGTTCTTCACGAACTGCTCCAGCGTGGGTCCCTTCCATGGGGCGCAGTCCTTCAGGAACAGACTGCTCCAGCGTGGGTCCCCCGCGGGGTCACAAGTCCTGCCAGCAAACCTGCTCCGGCATGGGCTCCTCTCTCCGTGGGGGCCACAGGTCCTGCCAGGAGCCTGCTCCAGCGTGGGCTTCCCATGGGGTCACAGCCTTCTTCGGGCACCCACCTGCTCTGGCATGGGGTCCTCCATGGGCTGCAGGTGGGCATCTGCTCCACCGGTAACCTCCAGGGCTGCTGGGGGGACAGCCTGCCTCACCATGGTCTTCACCAGGGGCTCCAGGGGAATCTCTGCTCCGGCGCCTGGAGCACTTCCTCCCTCTCCCTCTTCACTGACCTTGGTGTCTGCAGGGCTGTTTCTCTCACACATTCTCACTCCTCTCTTCTGGCTGCTTTTCCGCAGCAGGTTTTTTTCCCCTTCTTATATATGTTATCACAGAGGCGCTACCACCATCACTGATGGCCTTGGCCAGCGGCGGGTCCATCTTGGAGCCGGCTGGCATTGGCTCTATCAGACACAGGGGAAGCTTCTAGCAGCTTCTCACAGAAGCCACCCCTGTAGCCTCCCCTGCTACCAAAACCTTGCCATGCAAACCCAATACATTCATTAAACAATAACCAGATTTTATCTCGGAATAGAAATTTACAGCTTGAGCTGCACATCCCTACTGAACCAGCTGTAGACTTGCTCAATCATTTACTTTTGTAGGGCTTTGAAAGAGTCAACAGTTTTGCGATCCTGCAAATATTTTTGCCTTTTATTTCCCCTTATTCCTGCTGAATGACAGTGCGCTGTAGTTACGTTCTGCTTGGCAGAGATACAGAAGACCTAGAAGCCTATTTGTGTTGCTCCATGCGTATGCAGAGGAAGCATCTCAAGAGCAACAYGACATACCCCTCCCGGCTCCCCTGTGGTCAAAGGGGCCACCCCTGCAGCAGCCAGCACCCTGCTGAGCTCGCAGTGACCCTGGCCACCTTCGCATGCGACCCGCAGGGCTGCGGCGCCAGCTGACACCTGACGGAACGTAGGAATGTGCGAAATCAAAATGAAGGTTTGAGAGGAACATGCAATGCTCACAAGGCAGCCGGTCTGAGGTTGGCTCTGAGCAAACCAAGGATCAGAGCATGGGGTAATGCTAGAGAAGACCATCTCAGCAGTAAGAAGTGCTTCAGATGCAAAACTTCGGGTTATAAAAAGCGCAGCAGGCCCCCAGAAAGAAGGATGCCCAGGCAAACTACAGATTTTTACCATGTCATTTATGCACAGATTATTACCACATTATTTATCTGTGTGTTCATTAATATAAAGCAAATTATGATGTCTCCAGAAGATTATTAATCCCCTCAATAACGTAGCGTAATGCCATAACCTTTCAAACCCTACAGTACCACACTGCAGTACTACTTTTTGGGCTTCCACGTTGCAGTACAAAATGGAGGGTGGTGAAGGGAAAGGAACATACCGTACTTTCATAGCAGATTTTAACACTCTGGGTTACAGGCCAAAGAAACAGTTGGCAATTCATCTCCCCTCCCCAACCTGCATCCAGAGTGGTCACCAAGGAAACTTGCCCTCGCTCTTCTGCTATGCCACTTAGATCACACACGCGGCACAGGCTGACACCTTCCTCGCTACAGCCCAGCAAACAGCATTGGCTTTCAGGCCAACCAAAAATAATGACCCCTCAAGTGAGTCATACAACGTATCGTCATTTATTATCCAAGACGGTTGCTTTAATAGTGTTACACTGGGAATTCAGTTAACCCACCCCGCAGACTGGATTTCAACGATATTTAAGCCGCTGGCTTTTCCATCTAAGGTTTGAAAGACTTGGTGCTTTTTCATTTTTTTTTCTTTTTAATAACTACACAAGAAACGTCACTTTAAGAAATTTATGGCTGGCCCAATGGCAAGTCTGGGGTTGGTTTGTAAGATTCCTGACCAGCCTGCTTCTTTAAAAAAATAAATTTAAAGAAAAATTAAGACAACACAGAGTATAAACATTCCTAGCTGAAATCAGAAATATCTTTCCTCTCTGAAGAGATCAGGCTTACCACACTTTAACATGTACTGAATTTTTTTTTTTTTTTTTTAAATTGGAAAGGTAWCAGACAAACCGATTTTGATTCTTTTTTTTTTTTTTTCTGCTTTCCACTGTTGGTTTTTTTTTCCTGTTTCCACTGATTTTTAAAGACTGTGGCTGATAAATACTATCAATTTCAGTTAGTAGCTTAGTCCTAATCAGGTCATATCACAGTTCACTGCCTGGGGTTGTGCCCAGCAAGCAACACTGGCCCAGCAGAGCCATCCTCCGTCCCTCGGTTGCCATAGATACTCCTCAGTGACCTCCTGACACATTTACTTGGCTGGCAAACAGAAACTGTCATCGCATCAAGTGCTGGTCCCTCTTCTCGTTGTTACTAATACCACTCTTCTTCCTAGTGGCACTGAGGACATTGTTGCATTCACATTCACTCGTTGAAATTGCCGTACAGATTCACGGCGAGGTCTGAACCACTTCAAGCGCGCCTCCTGCAACTCTGATTCGACAACTGAAACCACTCATACTAACCCCAAAACACACACTGAACCCTCTTACAAGACATCATGCCAGTGGAAGGCTCCAAACTAGAAATTCAATTTCAAGATCAAACCCAATCACAAAGAGTTTTATTACGTTTGGGATTTATTACGGAAGTGCCTCAAATTTCTGTTTTAAATTATTCCTCCCAGCAGGCTAGCTTTCTTTTTACACTGCCTTCCTTTCCTTCTAAGGCATTTTAAGATCTTTATTTTTACTATAATCTGGAGAATAAAAGAGGCCACTAATACCTTTACTTGGTTTGCAGAGCTGGAGAACATCTGGATCCCAAAATGACAACAAAAGAAGAGAAGTTTTAAAAAAAACCCACAATACTTGTACCAAGAAATCCAAGAAAGAGTTTACTTTTCCTAAGAATATTCAAATTGCAACAAAGGAAAACTACAGAATATCAGAGTCTTCCACAGAATAAGTGATTCAATTTTCAATCATGGAAAAAGAACTATATTTAGAAAGGCATAATACGTTACTTTTTCTTCTGGTAAATTCAGTGGAATTAAGAGAACCAGATGGCCAAGTATCTACGGAGTATTCAGATCTATTACACTGATTCAGAAACATTAGAGAGGAAGAAATCCTACACGTCTTGAGAGTAGCCTGTGCAGACCACATAACAACAAATGAGATCATTATGCACAGCCTCGAAGTAAATGGTCTTTTGACTTTCAACAATTTATGTGCGCCATGCAATGTCAAGTTACTATCATTTTTTTCTATTAAAAAAAAATTCCTGAAGCACTATTCCTTCCAATTTAGCACAAAGATTATACAATGAAAAACCTCTACTCCCAATAAATAATCATTTGGCAACTTCGGTGATCACAGGATTTGAAAACGCTCTTGTTACAAAACATTGGTTTACTATTCAAGTGAAAAATGAAAAGCACAGCTCCGAATCCCAGTCTGAAAAAAGCAACACACCCACCAAAGCATCACTGATGCACACAGCAAAAAACCACCCCAGCAAAGCGGAAACGTTATCACCGCTTTAACACTCTCCAGCAAAGAAAGCTTCCTGGACAAGTTGTGTCAGCAGCTCCACAGCATCCTCTCAYGATAGAACGAGTTTCACTTGTGCAAGTCAATGGCATTGAAGAGCACATCTATGACCATTAGATTAAACCATCAGTATTAAGCCCATCCCAGGTCTTTAAACTGCAGAACAGAGGAAGGATGATGCAGCGCTGAGAGCCCTAGGGTGGAACATGGGAGATGCAGACTCAGCTCCCTGCCGTGCCACCCTTCAGGCCAGGGCATGAGCCCACCTCCAGGCTCTATTCGGCCATCTGAGCGGTGGAGGCACCATAGCTTCCCCATCTGATGGGAGTGCCGTGGGGACAGACACAGGGAAGCCTGAGATGCTCAGGTATTTTTTGACGTGCTGCACGCAGATTCCCTGGATGGTCCCTGGAAAGTGAATCCTGCATTGCTGTATTCTGCTCTTCACCAAACAGATAACTAAAACTGGAGGGRATGGAAGAAGGAAGCGAGTAACTTTGAATTTAACATACACAATGAAATTCTGCCAACACTTCCACTTGAAAAATCACTGTTTTAGACACACTCCAAAAATAATAGCAGCTCTGTTCTAACTTTATGGCTATAGTTGGTATACTATATGGTAACATTTTCAGTATCACTATGTTTCTGAAATAGAAACAACGATTATTAAAAAGTTTTGTTAAAATAGTTTTGAGGTGAATTCTGATGTTCTATTTTCTTAGGCTGCAAACAAATGTGATCAGTGCTGACATGAAAAGCATTTGAACTGTGCAAACGCTATTTTCTTCTATAAACACTAATAGGAAAGCACCTACCAATGCAGCCATGATTCAGTCTATTTCAAGCCCTGTCTCTATACATTGTGTTAAAAATAATTTAATGCTCCGTTTTATAACAGGGAACTGAAAAACGTGATGACAACTGAAGAACCATATGAAACACAGGCTCTGGTTTTTTAAAAGATGTTCACGGCGTGGAGGATCACGAGCAGATTTTCTAACAGTACGTTCCTTTTTTGCCCCCCACAAATTTTAGTATGAGAATGTCCTACAATGATACATCCCTCGAAGGATTTCCCTCCTGCTTACCCACAAACTGTCCAGCCCCCACAAAACTGAACGGATTGCACGTCAGCCCAATTAATTCAAGCTTACAAATAGCTACCCAGTCATTGAAGGATATGTACCTACACAATGTTTTCCCACACACATTTCACTTGTGTATTTTATGTTTAGACAGCCTAATATATTAATCAGTGTGAAAAGGGCAAGAAGGCTAAATTAATTAGACGATTTATACCTGAGTCAAGATCTTTTTACTTGCCTCAAGAGTGTACAGTGGCCTTTATGTGTATGAAGATCAAGACCTGGGATTTGTATGTTTTATATTACTGGTGGGAAAACCCTGCRCTATACTGGTGGGTTTTACTTCAGCAGTTACAGTCCCCAAGAAGGAACATATCTCTATCTATATGCATAGATACAGATATAGTCCCAAAGGCTGCAATGTTCTTCAGTTGCTAGAGATCTCATTCTAGAAGACATTGAATATGCATTGAACCCTTTAAGCCCTGAATAACTCTCCCAAGAATGCTACTTGACCGGGCCTTAAACACGGAAACAGTCTGAGGATGACTTCAAACATGGCCTTTCTGCCTCGCCCCCCCTCCCCCTTTTTTTCTTTCTTTTTTCTTCACAGTTCACGTATCTTTGTTCAATTCACTGAATTGAGGTTTACAGCAAGAAAACACAGTCATGAAAGTCAATTGTGATTAACTGGTAGTAACATCGCAATTATAGCCAGGAAAAAAACTACTGCTTAAAACTCAGTATATTTTTATCTACACATATGTGATCACAAGCGACTTCTTTGACACCAGATGTGCCATGCATTCTGTGCACATCGCTGCAGCTTCAAACATGAACTTATCTCTGCTTAACCCTTTCAAACACAAGCAAACTGTTATACTAACAAATAAAACAAAACCAAAACCCAGAAACCAACCTCCTTGTGGTTTCCTTAACTAAACTACAGCATCTTGCCCCATGCAGGGGAAACCTCATTGTTTGTGTACCTGTGAATTGCTTTTTACACTTCTGCAGTTAATTCAAACATTTTCCCCATCCACATCAATCAAGCTGCCATGGATCAGGTGTGCCAATGGCTCACCCAGGGACAGCGTAGTGAGCATCTTGTCTACAAGCCTACACAGCCCTACACAAGCCACGTGCAGTTAGGTTAATTAAGAGGGGCCTTTGGTACACGTTTGGAGAAACCTCTGAATTCCTGTCTCCGTGACGCAGTACGTGAAGTGCTTTACCACATGCACTCTGTACACTTGACACCAAAGCTGGCTGGAAAGTAGCTGCCAGCACTACCCTTAGCTCCACGTTCCCATGGTCAGCAACCTCTTGCAGCTGAAGCCACGTGCTCCTTCTCAGCAACGCGTGACACAGCACCCAAAATATCAGCCTGTAAGGGGAAGGATCAGCATCAACAAGACTGGGGGGGTGTGGGGTTTTGGGGGTTTTTTGGGGGTGTTTTTGGTTTTTTTTTTTTTAGCGAGTTCTGACATATTACGATGCTAAAGCACCACCGATGTTAGTGAGCTCAGTGCAAGCCAGTGTGTCAGCTTTGGTGTTTTCCTTCTAGGAGGAGGAGAATCCCGTAACTTAATATCCAATACATTAAATCTACTTCAAGTAATGTACTAGAAAATGATACTTAACCAGAAGGCCTAAGAAACAGCTCTGTATCTCAATCACAGGCACAGCACAAGCAGCCGCAGCTCACAGTGCCTGTAGCATGTACTGCCAGCACCTTGCAGGCTTGGAGAGGAGAGCTGAGGTGTCACTCCCACCCTCTCCCTCAGCAAATGTTCAGTTTGCCAACAGAGAGATATTCTGCTAGGAAATGAAGAGACTAACAACTCATTTCCATCAAATCACTGGGCAATAATAAAAAGGGATCCACTTAAAAAGAGCTCACTTAAATAAACACAAATTAGGGTAACACGCATAATTTCAGAGGTGTTACAGAAAGAGGAGATTTGTCCTTCAGCTATAATCAATGAAGACCAAACACAAACTTGCAGTTTGGCACGGAAAGACCTCAACCACTGGGGAAGAGGTCTTCGGTCAGTGTCACTCAGTTCAGTGACCAGTGAATTAGGCTGAGAATGTGTCCATGTTTTGAACTTTCTTGTATGAAGGATAAATATAAACAGTCAGGTAGAGCAGAGAGACAGACAGACAGCTATTAAAAGCTCCATAGATAACCCTCTGGCAGCATCACCCCCATAAAACACAGATACTGAATAAACTTCATAGACAATAGTCCTGGAGCTCAGATACCATAATGCAATTAAGAGCCAAAGAATATGTTTTTAAAGCAGCACAGATGATTGTCCATTTATTTCATAAGAGAAGGCCAGCCACATCTGACAACACACTTCACGAACCATTAATGCAGTGGAATTCATTTATTGCTTCTTATTCTCAGAGTACACACAGAGAAGGAATTAATAAATATCATCAACCGGAGCAATACCACCTCGCTAAATAGTGATCCATTTAATTTCAAAATGCTGCTCCTGCTAAAATTTACCGAAAACATTGTCCCTCCTGATCACTTCTCAAAACAGTCCCCGTAAAAGCACAAAGCAGGCTGAGGCAGCTGAACTAATCCAAGTTGCAATCTGCGGCATTGTATGTTTTTTAGCACGGTGTTTTGAACTCGGAACTGAAAAGAAACAATTTTGAAGCACATTTCACTGAGCAGCTCACAAGAAAAACGTTGCAATCCCAGACTTTATATAGACGTTTAAGCCTGTAATGCTTCACTCCCACTATTGTTCTAAATGCTGAATAGACACCCTCCGCTCCACACACACACACACATGCATGCACACACGCAYGCTCACGCACACTCAGTGTCACACTGTGTACTTCACTTCTAATAGTACACCCAGCAGAAAGGAATTTTATTTTTACACTTTCACACCACCCACTCCTAATTAATGTCACTCAGTGTCTTTGCATAGTACACACTGCAAATATACATGGCCTTATCTGTGCTGGGGGGGGGTTGGCAAAAATTTCCACTGCTGCTAAAAACTGAGTGGGCTCTATGTGATTAATTCATGCAGGAAGAACCTGGAGATGCACAACCCTCCTAAGGGGTCATTAAAATGCTCTGACTTTTGGGGGGGACGTTTCTGTTGGTTGGTTTGTGCTTCCCCCCCCCCCCCCCCGAGACGAATAGAAAGTGGTTCTCCAGTTTGGAAGAGCTGTTGCAGACTTCCCGAGGTGCAAGAGGGAGCAGGGACTTGCCAGTACATCTCAACAGCTGCCAGGAACAGTGGCAGCAGCAGGAGGGACAGCAAGGGAATTTTGCTGGTGACTTCAGCAGAGCCTCCATTTCAGTCCACGCTGTTTAGACAACCACAGACCAGAGCCAGACAATTAAAAACACTGTCAGCTACCGGGTATGTCCCTGTACTTGCACTCCCCAGCTGTCCCGATAACCACCACAGCAGCAGAAGTGAGGGTGAGAAAATCTTGCCCCCCAAACCCAAAGCAGACAAACTTGGTTTCCCAGCACACACACACCACTCACTTCTTTTTATAGACTGCTTTTCTCTCAGATGCAAAAGTAAATCCAGCTCAGATGATTTCCCTGCCTTAACTTTTGTACAAGAGGAAGACAGAAAGCTAAAAAAGGAAAATTAGACACTTCATGAAATCCATGATTAAGACACAGAAACTAACAAGACAGATGGGCTGAAACATTCAGGGAGCTTCAGTTCATCAGCCCGTGTTTTTCAAAGATTTACAGTAAACTATTGTCTTCCCCATTTAGAGTTTTTAAATCCTGTTTTTCATTGCAATAATTTAACACCATTTCTAAACTTGGAGTCCCCTTGTTGGGTAGTCCAAAATAAACCCCAATATTTACTCAACCAGCACATGGCCCTAGAACCTGGATATGGGGTTTTTCTCCCCCTTCCTTTGCCCTTTTCCGGGTGACAGATAACAGCCACTGCTGCTGGCTCAGAGAAGGTGAGCTTGCTGGGGAGGCAGAGCGGGGCAGTGGCGGATGGGGGGGAAGCAAGAGGCTGCTCAGGCAGCACCCGGCTGCACCTCACTCTGCTCTGCTGCACGCTTTGCTCCCTTGTGTGCACCCGCGGAAGAGCTGCCGTCACTGGCATTAGCCGGGTTATTACCGYGCAGACAGAAACACGAGGCCCGCTACGCAGCTAACCCCCTCTTACAAACGTTCACCTCCTGGGGTAA
The DNA here is from genome assembly GCA_035582835.1 of Phoebastria nigripes. Lineage (NCBI taxonomy): Eukaryota > Metazoa > Chordata > Aves > Procellariiformes > Diomedeidae > Phoebastria > Phoebastria nigripes. The sequence continues at coordinate 1,491,205 of JAYKAV010003010.1, read as the reverse complement.
GAAGCAGCAGTCAATATTGCATGCTCTGAAATGAAGAGCCGACTGCTCCTAGCAAGGGTGGCCTGCCCCTCCACAATCTCCTTGCTCACAACAAGGACTCAGGCTCGTCCATCCCCCCCTGCATTCCTTCTTCCATCAGAAATTAAGTCCTCTCTTCTGCAGGGTGCACAAAGCAGCCACTCAGGGAAAAAAGGAGGGGTGCAGGGAGAAGGGGGGGAAGGAAATCTGTGACACTGTGCTTGGCAAAAGCCAGCGATCAGCAACAACTGCTGAACGCTGAGTCACTTCTTTCCCTTCCACCTGGCGAGTGGCTGCCTAGATCCATTCAGCAGAAAGCCTCTTTTCATCGAAACTGGCATAAATCTGAAGTAATTCCCTCCGTTTCAATGAAGCTGCTCAGGATTTATGGCAGCGTGACACGACAAGCAGAATCCTGGCCGTTAAGAGCTACAAGCCCAGGTTTTCCTGCAGAAGACCGTGCTGCTCTGCTCTTGTGGGACATGATGCTAACCGTGCGACAGCATTGATGCCGTGGCTGGTTCTACTTTTCCTGATGCTGTCATCTCCAGCAGATGCTCTGCGAGCAGGACCTTTGGAGAAATCACCCTCTTTCACGCACTTCAGGAGAATTTTGACAATCTATGAGCAGAAGAACGTTTAATAGCTTGAATTAATTATTTTTTCAGATTTAATTTTTTTCCCCGGATTTCATTTAGTGCTCTAATTTGGTTTTCCAAAGATTCATAAAATTATTATTTTTTAACGTCTTGCTGGACTGTGTGAAACAGAGTTCAGAAGACAGCAGAAATATCTTCTGTGCAGATGATGTGTGAATAAGCAAGGGATGAGATCAAGAGTTAAGGAATACCAATCAGCTTTACCAGACAATTATCTGCTCTATTTATGTTCTCAGCTTAAGAAAAAGCATTGGTAGAGGATTTATGCATGCACTGGAAGGTTTCTATAAGCAGGGAAAGACCCTGAAAAAACTACATATACTCCCCCCCAGTGTGCAATGCAATGGCAACCAGAGTAACAAATGGCAAACGAACACAAAATCCAACCTTTGAAACAGGACTCTTTGAACAGAAGAGAGTTTCCGCTTTACTATAAACACACCACCTGTGTAAAAAAATGCATTCACACATATACAGAGGGACTGACAGGGTTTTTCTAAACAAATGCAGTGAGTCTTGTCTGTCCTGGTTAAGGACATTTACAGCATTCAAGAATAGGATGTAGCTGCCCAGAAACAGCRGCTTTCATGTAGTTCTTTCAATATGGGGAACACAGTGTGCTCTAGAAATATTAATTTAGCCTGAACAACCAGTGAGGTATGCAAATATTACTCCCAGCTTCAACTGGAGAAGATTGAGCACAGAGGAACAGTGAGGGGGATTTTCAGCAGTGCTTCAGGGAGCCAGCTCACAGTCAGGGAAAGCTGGGATCTTGCATGTCTGAAAGTGCTTTCGATAGTCCTGCCCTGACCGACTTCCTAGACATGCTGCAAGTCACAGCCTGAAACCAAAGCCCTGCTTTTTCTCTTCAGAAGACCCAGATGAGCAAACATTTTCTGTATCCCGACTGGTTACGCTGCCAAAATCAACAAGGCAGTGTGCAGACATAGGTGCACCCCATGGCACCTCCCAGGTCCTGGTTATCCCAACCAAGAGGCCCAGCTGGGACATATTGCCATTCCCATGCTGGAGCTCCCTCCTGATGGAAACCCAGCGGTGAGAGCCAAGCACACCCATTTTGCCCAGAAGTAGGGGGTAGCCTGGAGACAACGGGAGAAAGGACCTTGATTCACAACCTGGAAAGTAGGAGGCTCACTGTTTTTGGCATGGTCCAAGAAAAGCCACTGCAGCCATTTAGCCGGGCAAGAGGAACTGCAAACAGATCCCTGTTGGGTATCGCTACTTCAACAATTGTCCAAAAAGCACTGATGGGGTAAAAGCGAGCAAAGCAGCAGGAGCTTCAGCAGCTGCCAATGGCTTCTTGTTTTTTGAGGAAGGATGATGCTGAAGAACCCCTGGGGCTCAACTGATGAGGACAGGGCCAGAGCATGACAAAGGCCAATGGGCCTTGCTGCGTATTTTGCCTTTTTAAGTTCCACCTCTAATCCAAAGGGAGGAAAGAAACATTTGTGAAGTCAAAGAAGCAGACAAGGAAAGGAGAGCTGAAACAATGCAGATCTAAGTGACCTGAAAAGAACGATCTGCTGGACCAATTTTTTCTACCACTCCACAGAACAGCAGCAGAGGAAAGAGACAGGCAGAGAAATGGGTATCTTCAGGACAGGGTATATAGCACTGCAGCTGCTTCCACCTGAAGACAACACCTTTAGACCAGCAGCCCAAAGAAGGTAATTCTCATAGCAACCATGACACTTAAGACTATTCAACCCTCTCCCTCAAAAGCCTTGGTTTTAGCTTTTTACAACTCTGGCAAATATTTTAATTATAATCTTCCATGCTATCATCTGGCTCAGACTGATCTTTTACGGGAAAGCTTCAGCAAAAAAATTTCAGCCATTTTGGAGAAAGAGAGTAGGCAAATAAACATGCAGCTTTGACTCTTGTTAAATTTACTTCTGCTGCTGCTGCTGTTAGTAATTTATTGAGATATAAAAATGGCTTCAGGCTCTGGAGCAAGCCTGAAAATTTGGCAAAAGGGTTATGCTGATCAGAGATGTGTTTTTAGCTATTCCTGTGAAAAATCACCTATATTTGGTTAATTTTAAATCCCTGGGGGGGGTGGGGTGGAAATCAGCAGCTAAAGTCTGCAGACCTTTCATCACTGTAAACTTCACGCCTCAGGCTTCGACACAGCTCCATACAGGCCACGGCATCTATGAAAGGATCTGCCCTCACGGGGTTCACTGCAGAACAAAGACTGAGCTCTAAGCAGCTTTGGGACTTTTGAAGTCAAGAAACTACTGTTAGTGAAGAAAGATACAGTTATTTCAATATACTGTTCTTTACCTGAATATGTACAGAAACAAGGAAGAGATACAGAAAGGTGAAGAAACATTTGGAGCTTGGTAGTTTGATTTTTTTTTTTAAGAAAGTAAATCCATATGAGCAGCAAAGTACAAGCATTTAAAATATCCCCAACACAGAACTTACCAGGGTAAATATTTTCTGGTAACCCAGCATGCCTGTATTGAAGATTCATGGTCTGCTGTTCTCTAAAGTATTCTTCTCTTTCAGAAGCAACACTCAGAGAGGGTGACACTGCAATGCCAAGTTGCCCTCCCTGTACTCCAAGGCACCTCCACTCAAACGCCCCCAAATGCCATTTCTTCCTTGTCAGAAATCTTTGTTAGCAAATTTCCCTTTTCRTTTTTTTGTGAACTGTGCTTTTCTTTTTTTGTTTGTAAACAAAGAAACAAACAAAAAGCCAGAATGTAGAAAGGCCCTGCCAGAACTCAATTAATAAATAATGAGCATCGAGTGGTTTTGATCATTTCCTTCTGTCTGAGCCTCACAAACTGACAGTAAAACAGTGTATGACCCTTTACAGAACAATTTTACTATCACATTACATCCTCATTGGAAATTAAGCAACACAAATTTGACATTTTGAATGGGAATGGCTCATCCAATTTGGTGCAATTTTACCCACTGGGAAGTCCAGAGAGAAATATGCTGTGAGCCTGCACAGTAGGATTTGCAAAGCATCTATCTAGTCACACAGCAAACCCTTGTACCACCTGCACCACCTTTTTCCCCTGCTCTGCACTATAGAAATCTAACTAACAGTTTTCAACTCACAGAGCCGTACTATTTTGCTGGGCTTTTTGCATCATGTGGATGAAGACATAACTTGAGCTTGAGTTCAAGCAGTTACTCAGGATGTGTGAATCCAGAGGGATGGGTACGGAAGGGCAGGAAAGGAGTAATGACATCCTATCCTGCTGCTATAACTGGAAACGTAGAGATGGGAGAAGTTACTTTGGTATGCAAAATTGGAAAGTGGGAAAAATGGAAATAACAGGAGTTTAGAGAAGGGGAAGAGGGTGAAACCTGCTGGAAAAGCATGTTTGATCACCTGGAAAAAACAAAAAAGGATGACTAGAGAACACCTTTCGCCACAGAGACAGTATAACAGAACAGGAGAAACAAACATACAGAGACAACTACGCAGGCAGTTTCCAGCATTTTATTTAGAAACAGTGGCCAGGAGGAGAGATTCCCATTTTGCCTCTATTGGCATAACTTTACTTGATAGGAATATGCCAATTTATACGAGCCATACACCTGCCCCCTCCATTTACAAGATACAGGAGACAATACCAGTATTAATAATATCTTTTTATGTCCTGGTGTTCCTGAGCACACCATCTGTTTACATTTGGAAACTGCAATGAGTGAGGTGCCCACTGTACATGCTAAATTGCCAGGATTCATGAAGTGAGTGAGAAGTCAAGATTTCCATTACTTCAGCCTTAATTTGACTAACACCAGCATCAAGTGATCTCTATCCAAAGCATAAACACATTCCTTATAAACAGCTTAAATGCCAGTACTTTAAAGGCACAACTGTTCATGTGTTGTAATCTCTCTAATGAGTAAAATTCAATCACATCTACAAAGAAAAGAAATCTGTTTGTTGACACATCACTGAAAGGAAGCAAATCATGGCTCACAATACTAAGAAACCTGATGACAAATGTAAGGGAAATTACCCTTTGAATAATTTGTGCATGACCCATAAGTTTTAGTGGGCTACAAGGAATACAAACTCAACAGTTCCACTTTGCTCTCATACCAATACTTTAATTTTTTAGATATATACTTTTTAAATGCATACTTACTCCCTTTTTTAAACTACTTTGGGTGGAAGGGAAAGACTGGATTTGACCTCTTGGATGAATCACGCGCACAAGCTTTCTCAAAAAAAGAAAGTGGACAATAAAATAAAAAAAGAGGACAACTTTCCTCCCCTGCCTCTTTAAGATACTGCTGCCTTTCAGGCAGACAGTGAATGCTGCATTCAAATAACAGAACATGGATTTCTCTTAGTAACTGCAGCTATAATTGTAGCTACTGCTTATACTGCTTCCATCCTATTAGTGCTACGATTGTCCAAAGCATAACACTCAACTAAACTGCCGTAATTTCTGATGAATGTCTGATTTTTTATGTAACAGAAAAAAACCACCTTCAGAATGTTACCCCTTTCCTCTGTTCCCTTATTCTGCTTCTTTGGCACTGAGAGCATTAAAAAGCAATACTGCTTCCCCTCCCTTTGATGTCTGGCAGCCCTTTCTTAAACCAAAACACTCTGATTCAGTGGATGCTCTGCCCACTATTACAGATAACATGCTTTTTCCAAATCTGAGTCTCTTAAGGACAATGCAGTGTAGCTTTATTTTTAATCATTCACCAACTAGTATCCCATTTAGTATCTAGTAAGAATTGGCTTTTAGCATTTTYCTCTGCTGTATATGGTATTTGCATGCGGTTACTGCATATTATACAAAATAGCAATCAAAATAAATGGCCTGTGTTGTATTTACTCATACACAGAGTACCCATCTTAGGCAAGGGCACATTTTGCCTCTCATGTATTTTCATTATGACGAATAAGGCATAGACATGAAGAGTCCATCACTCTGCATGGAAATAGCATGTTGGGCAGGGCGGCAGCAATAAGAAACCTGACTTTATCGACTCTTATCTCCCTATACTGACAAAAAGAAAAAACTCCTGCAGTCAAAATGCTAGTCAAATTATATCATTTAATGCAAYCAGTTACTCCTCCTAGGTTTCAGTCTGTTCCACTGGAAAGCAACTTTTTAATAGCATTATTAAGGTAGCACACCATGATTTATTCTTACTCATCGTTTTTCAGTTAAAAGTATTTTTGCCTCTTGCATTTCCTTTTTTTGCTTAAAGGAAGGATGGCCCAATAAAAATTTAATGAGAAAAAACAGCACAAAATACAACAGCACTGATTTATAGGGTCAGATGAAGAGATCAGAAACGTCCATTAAATCCAAACACTACTTCCAGTCTTCCTTCTTGATCATTTACTATTTTGCATATTTTCCTTTATACCCTTGCAATAACATATGGTTAGGCCAACCATATCACACTTACTTGCTCTTTACATAACAGATTCCTGCTATATTATCATCCCATACTTCAATAGCTGTGTGCATTCTTGTTACCCCATCACAATAAACTGTCAGAACAAGGAAACAGACTTCGGTGTGCGGCTCTGTGGCATTTTGGCAAGTTCAAGAAAACCAGGAAAAGGGAAAGAGGGGAAAAAAGAAAGCAGGAGAACAGGGGGGGAAGAGAAGAGCAGCACTTACTCTTTCGTGTGGGAAGGTACGCCAAGAGGACAACCACAGTGCTTCACAGTAAAGCTCAAGAGATCTAAACGGTCTGCAACAACCAGGGTGCTGCACACTGATCTGGGGTGCTGAGCACCCGCTGTTCCCACTGCAGCTACAGAAAGCAGATCGCTGCCTCACTCGGGATGAAGCTTTCTGGGTCACGGACCATCACGTTCCCTGCAGCACCCAGCACAACGAGAGATGCACCAGTTGTTGCCCACAGGTGCTTCCAAGCCCCTTCCTCACCACCATCACATGCAGACACTCACCTACACAGACTACTGACCACATGGACACTGCAGCAAACATCAGTCAGCTCTTCTACCCTGACACAGAGGTCAAACACAGCAGCAATAAAGAAGCTGTCGTTTTAGTGATACAATGCTAAGAAAGTAATAGAAAAAGTATAAACTTACCACCTAATGGAACTAAACCCAAGTAATCTTCCCCCTCCAAATACTCTGAAGGAGCACTAAGTAACCTCAATAACTTAACTGAAACAAGTCCTCTACAAAGTTACTTCTCAATACTTGCAAAATATTCCTGCAAGTTTTTCGAGCGTGATGGGAACACCTGAGCGCATGTGTTAACCTGCACATCTAACAAGCTTGCTTCTTCTCTCATTGAAATCAGCTGCCCTTAATTTGAACAGTAGGAGACCTGGGCCTTTTCTACTGCTGTGTTCCTTACCAGAGCTCTATAAATGTCACACCTTTATTTTATTAGTGAAAGACATATTTTATAAATTAACAATAAAAGCATTCTTGTATGTGAGGTTTTTTGGCCCCTGTTGAGACTCTGAATTCTTGAAGGTCAGATAAAGCGGTCCGTAGAAAGGGAGAGAAGAAAATGCTCTGCAATATCCTTTTAAAGAGCCTCCACAGTAAAAAGACAGTAAGTAGCTGATTTGTTACATGGCTTCGAGGGCAGCCACGAATGCTAAGACCACAGTTAAATGAACCTGGTCATGAAAGGAGCAGCAGCTCGTCCAGTACTGTATCTACATGAGTTAACTCTTTTTGTGATTCAAGTCCAAGACTTCATATTGTTCTATTTCCGCCTATTCCTCTGCTCTAGATTCCCTTTGTGACACTTTTATCAATGGAAAATCGAGGGAGGGGTTTCCAGCTGGGAGCCCAACAAAAAACCAGGAGGTTCAGTCTGGTTTTCTCACTTGCGCTGCAAGAGCCATTTTAGTGCCAGTAATAAAAGAAAAACTACACAAAGAAAAAAAGGCATGACCTGAAATTATTTTATCATCATAAATGCTGCACCGCTGTTTATTCTCCGGTACAGTTAGTCTCACACATTGCCACAATAATTTGCTAGCTTAAACAGAGCTCCTTGCAAATAACGTATTTGTATTAAGGGAAGATGTCAGCTATAATTCCAGGGAAATGCTAAGAAAAAGTTAACAGCACCATCAGTCAGATCTACTCTTTGTCACGCCCTTGCAATTTTTACAGATTTATAGCTGCAATGTCACAATTTAAAAAAAAATAAAATAAAATAGCCTGATTGTGTCCTCTGCGAGAGGTGGGGAAAACACACCCAAACAACAAAGGAAGGTAACTGGCACGCTGGGAGCCGTGCAAAATGGATTTTGCACAGGCACATYTACATGGCTACACCTGGGTGTGTCATTACAGCAGCCATGGTGCAGGCACAACCGCAGCCAGTTGGGTGCTTACATTAGAGTTGTAACCTTAGAAAGTGGTTTTGAAAATGAGATCATTTGCACTAAGAGGATTTTCAAGGTAAGTCAACGGATAGATTTGGTCTCATTTAAGACCAGAAAAGACTATTAATCATACATTGGAACATTACGGCAGCACAGACCATTCATCTTGGGAGGCACTTTGTATAATAACAACAGAGCTCACATAAATGTCCAGGAGCACCGCTCCACACAGATGACAGGCTCCTTGAACTCTGGAGCTATCTACTGTAGCTATTTTCATACACCACCAAGAAGCCCTGGCCACCACCATCTTCTCAAACAAAAGGACAGATGCCTCAAAACCTTCAATAGGCAATTATCTGGCCATTGCAGGCTCCGCAAGTGTCCCAAAGACAAGGATAATGTCTTTCTTGCGCATACACTGCCTGAATGAGATGGCTGATCGGGGTACAGTGTCTGTAATGGCTCCGCTGAGAAAAGCATCTTTAGATACAACAGAAATCGAGGCTGCTATTGCCAGAAGGCAGCAGCTATCACCCCAACTGCCTAAGCTTGGCCAAGCTGCAATAGGACAAGAAGAGCAAAGCTGAAAGGAAAATACAAGGGTGGAGAATCAGATTCAAAGCCTGTCTGCTTAGACACAGAGAATACTTAAAAGATGTGTCTCATGATGAAAGAAAACCGGCAGCCATCATCATCAAATAGCCTGAGAGTTCAGAAGGCACCTGAGAGAGCATGGTATGGTACCCAAACTCCCAGATAGTGTATTTTAGCCTGTTGGACAACTTTTAATAATATTTTCAAAAGGTCACATGGATCTCGGGTATCTAAACCATAAAAAATAGTAAACCTTGAGAACTGACTGCTACCACTCTCTGAATCTGTACCGCAGACCTGTTACGAGGAACAAGTGTTTGCGGGGACTCAAGTACTAGATACCTGCCCTGTAGATATCCCTACCGAGGGAACATGCCAAGCAAAAGGGGATAAAACACTTGCAATATTTGTGATGAGACTGGTGAGTGAGTGCCTTCATTCCTAATGCCACAAAAACAAAGTTTTTTAAATCAGCTGCTGTAAACCAGGTACCTGCTCCATTTTACACTGAGCTTTCTCATCGTTGGTTATGTCCTCCCTAAATAAATACATGAACTTCATCAGTGGCTATGGCAAACCCACGGATGTGGGTTATGTCTCCAGCTCCAACCATTTACTTTATTGTCTTCCACAACATATAGAGCAATTCTCATTAAGTAGTTGAATGTGAAGCAGCTCAGTAGAGAGGTAAGGAAATGCCTAATGCAAAACTAATCTAAGGGGCAAACTATGTGTAGAAGAAATTAATTTAACTTGTGTGAAGTCATATGAAGTAACTGAAGGAAGCCTATGTGATCCTAGCAGACACTACCTATACCATGTCACAGACAAAAGGGACAGGAGGAAATATCCTTGAAAATATTTCTTCTCAGCTTCAAATCTAGAAATCAGCACATGGGTAGGTCACATTAATCAAACCCATCAAAGAAATCTCCGTATCATTTCTGATCACCACTCTACCCTGTCTAGGGTCTCATCTGTCGTTGTGGCCAATCTCTAAGACATCAGAAAAGAAAAAAAGAAAAAAAAAAAAAAANAAAAAAAAAAAAAAAGGAAAAAAAAAGGAAAACCACCACACCCACAACTCAAACCTAGTAATTACAAGCCAAAAAATAAAGTGGGGGAAAAATTATTTCCTGTCCCTGCAGGTAAGGTTGAAGTCCTGAAGCACTAGATTTGAGAATAATTAATCAGAGATCAACAAGTTAAACAGCCTAACAGGGTCTTTTTAATTTATTAAATATATCTTGCTTTAATCACATTAATTTTTCAGAAATGTACAATAATCTTTGTGGTTTAAAATGACTTTGTATTCTTTTTTTAATGGAGAGTATTTTTATTCATCTAATACATTATCCTTTCAAGAAAATTATCATACTTGACTACAAGTACTTAATGAGGCGCTAATTAATACTCCTATTTCTCCCCATTTAAAACTCCTTTGAGAAATGAGGTCAGAAACCCGGTTTAACGCACAAGACACTTCTTGGAGGCTGAAGGGGAAGGGACCCAAAAGGCACCTGTCACCCTTCTCCACTGAGGACATCCCCCTTGAAAACTGAAGCCCAAGATGACAGCGATCCCTCTGGCTGAGCAGGCAGCTGATGCTAACCCCCCCACACGGCAGCGGTGGGGGCACGCTGGCCCAGCAGCACGCCCCTCTTCTCTGCAGCTCGTGAACGACAAGAAGTAATTCCCCCAGCTTTTTGTTTAACAGGACGAGGTTCACCTTTCCCACTCTCGCCAGCCTGCAGCAGGCAACCTGCCCACCTCTCCCCAGAAACACAGCTAAAGGGCTTGTCCTACTACAGCATGTTTGTGAAGCTGCTTATTCCCCTGTCTTGCTTCTGCCGAGCACCGTAATACAATGACGGGCAGCTCCACCTTCCTCCGCACAGAGGCCCTGCCGGAGCCGTGGCACCCTGCCAGCTGCTCCAGCCGTCCCCGTGCCTCGCCAGGGTCGCAGTAGGCAAATTTGGGTTATGAACACCTCACAGAGCAGGAGCAGCCATTTCGGACTCAAGGAACTGCTGCAGGTTTAAAGAGCAAAAGCAAAGACCAAGCACAAGCATTTCTGAAGCTTTTGGGAAATTTGCAGACACTCACCCACGAACTTCACTTCTGGGTTTGCTCCGCATTGTATACTAATTGCAATTATCTAAGAGCGGCTCCACGATGGGAGGAAGGGAGGAGAGGAAGGCTTCCTTTTGGCACAGCTTCTTCAGAGTTCAAAGGACACATATGGCCTGCAAACACAGTGCAGGGGATAATGTAAAATTAAAGGAGGGATGGGAGGAAAATGAGAACGCAGCAGGGACAAGCAGTGTTGTTCTGGATCTGCTTGACTGGAATTTTAAATAAAGGAACGGGGGGGGGAAAAACCAACACAAAACCCACCCTTATTTTCATTCCACATCCGAACAGAGGGAGGGACCATCTGAAGGGAAGACCTCCGGGGAGCAGACCTGAGCACTTCTGCTGGGGGCAGAGACCAAAAGCCCACAGCCTCAGCCAGGCAGCAGGACCTGGAGGACCCTGCCCAGAGAGCAGGACTGGAAGCAGCCAGAGATACAACGGCTTCAGGAAGTGCACCACTGACACCTCCAAAGAGACGGGAGGGGTTTATTTCAGAATAAACACATGTACAGTACCAAACCTGCAAGGAGGGACAGCCTGTCTGCCCACAGAGTAAAACAAGAATAAAAAGGTGTCTGAATAGCGCAGGTCCCAATTTGCCTTTCAGCGCCCATGTAGCCACACAAAGGGAGCCACATAAAAGTCAGCAGCCTGCAAGACGGTGCCTGTGCCCACACTGAATCCCGACACCTGCTTGTGGACCTGTTCTTAGGGCAGATACCAAAGCCTACCCTTCCCACTGCAGGGCATGTCAAGCGTGAAAATAAATAAATATAAAAAACAAAAMAAAAAAAAACCCCATCCACAACAATCCTCAGTCGTAATTTCTACATAATTATTGCACAACAACCGCCCATAATGAGAGAATGAATTTATAACCACACACAAGCTATATTTACCAGTGGACTGGTTACAAAGCAAAACAGCAGGAAACCACAATGTGTGTCTTCATATTAGCTCCTCGGTGGTGGTGCAGAGCAGGGCTGCCTGTGCAGTGGGGCGAGCCGGGCAGGTGAAACCCGGGCACACCAGCCAAAGAGGAGCACAGCCCCGTGGGGATGGAAGCTGGACCCAGCAGTGCACAAAGATGCCACCAGGTGTTCAAGGGAAGCTATGTAGAGGTGGGGCTAGAAAGACCTGTTTGACTTCAGTGTTAAATAGTTGGCCACCCAAACAAAAATTGAAGGGAGTCTTGCCTCCCAACTTTCCCAGCTTGCAGAAATTTCGATTCCTAGAGGGAATTAAAAAAACACAATACAGAAAACAAACAAAAAAACACCCCACAACTGGAAGTGCAGCCCTCGGGGCAGTCAGGACCCAGGAGGTGAACTGTTCCTGCCCCTTGAAATGAACAGCCACTCCCAGAGAGCACTTTGCGCTCCTCTCCTGTCAGCTGTTCAACAGTCAACCCCCGCAAAATGGGTGCGACTCATGTCGACTCATGTCCCCAAACTGGGACAGCAGGATGGTGCCTCAAGAGGCCTGACAAGGTCAGCAGCTGAGCCCCTGCTAACAACTTTTTATCGCTGGGGAGAGTTGATTTGGGTCCGTCTACCAGCCGCCATGTATTGCTGAGCTCAAGGGGTCTTCACACCTTCAAACGCTGCCTTTCAGGTAAATTTAGCCGCAAACTGCCTCACAGCTTTGGAAGTTATCAGAAGTGCAGCTGGGCTGACAGACTCGAGGAAAGACAGGCAGCACGCTCATGAGAGCCCCATTTCCCCAGCCCGACACCACGCGAGCAGGCAGCATCTCTGCCGCCAGCACCAGCACCCCTGACCACCTCCCCCCATGCCAGTACAAACCCTTATGCTTTCCAGGCCAGTGTGAGAATGATGGTGAGCTAGATCCAGGAACAGATCCTGCTGAAAACATAACTTCTCCCTCTCTCTCCTTTTTTTTTTTTTTTTTTTTGGGATATATTTTCGACTTAGATCCTCTCTCAGACCTGGATCAGCGCACGACTACTCAACACTTATGTCAGCACAAGGAAATGCCATCTAATGAGTACCCACGGGGCGGGGGCAGGACTCCTGCAGTCGCCATCCTGGCCACCTTAATGAGCTTGTAAAACAAGGGCCTATGGACAGCGGGTTAAAAAGTCACAGAGCTTCAGTTAACCGAGGAAGGCAGATGAAAAAAAACCAACACGCACACAGGTTACTGACTCGCTGCCATGTCAAGCTGCCAAAACACAGCAAAAGCACAGGGCCTTCCCTCGAGGAAAAGAAACCCCGCGCTCAGCTCCACCGCAGCCCCGACGCAGAAGGGCTCCTGATACACACACAGGGAGAATCTTGCTCCTTACTAGTTCCTAAGCAGGATACACAGAAAAAGAACGTACCTTGTAAAACACTGGTATCTCAAAATGACCTATTCTCTTATCTTTTTGGCTAGGAATGCTCTCCCTGCCCTTCTCTGTCCTTGGAAAGACACCAAACAGCCCATCCCCAACTCAAGGTGGAAGCGTAAAAGCAAGAGAGAGGGGAAGGTGAACAGGGCAAACAACTCTCCTTCCCCATGGACTATGGGTGCAAACCCACCACAACAAACAGCATAACCCTAAACACATGCTACGACGGAGACAAAAATCCATGATTGCTGCTTCTGGTGTTTATGCTGACCAGTACGCTATTACTGCTCTGGTGGCAATCAGTGAACCTGTCATGAAAAGAAAGGATGTGTTGGGCTTGCTATCGATCCTTGTAATTCCTGTCTGAGTACAACTATACAGTCTTGAAATGCAGCCTGAAAGGGCACTGTTATTCCGGAATTGAGTTGCTTTTGGAAGATGAGTCAAAAAGCAGTTCCACATACTTAGATCTCTTCTTGAGGTTGCCGACAATTTTTCCTGGCTTTACAGCCACATTTTCTGATCCTTAATGTATTTTTTTTCCGCTATTGCTGAGAGAAAGAGCCACACAAATACAGAGAAATCTGACTATCCCAGGAAATTATGTAACTGACTATACACAGAGGGCTGTCAAATATGCACAAAGTAAACTAACTGAAACAATATGATTTTTTTCCCCCCTAATATCCTTCATTTATAGTCATTGTAGGTGTTACATGTAACAACAGTAAGTGGAACAATTTCATACAGCACTTTACATATTGAGACAGCTATTCTACATCCCCCTGTGCAACAGACAATTTCTATAGCTCACTTTGTATTATGGCAACAGAGCAAGGCACCTCAAATTAAGCCCGGGGTGGTAACTGTTCCCTAGAACCAGGGCTAAAACCTAGAATAATGAGTGGCCGTGTTCATAGCCAGACCAACTCTTTCTCCCCAGTAAAGTCTGGACATCGCTGGTAGCTGGTAGGCAGAAGCACGTGCCTCTGACGGCACAACTCTTGCCTCCCAACAGAGGCAGCCAACAGCACGAGCATGGGGCCAAACCCTGCCCCAAACAAAACATCATTTTGGGATGGTACTTGTGCAGGAGAGCTGCTAGACACTATGAGGGATGATGTTCTGTTTGCAAAGCCTTGGAAAAATGCTAGGTAAGAAGTAGGTATGTATTGCTATTAGCACAAGGCTCGTGGGGATGAGTGGAGGCCTTGATTGACAGCACTGCTCCCCTCCCATTGCTCATCAATGGGAAAGAAAAAACACTCAGCTGAAAAAAACCACAAAACACACCCAACTCACAGCATATCCAAACCAAACAATAAAAGACAAAAAATAAATGCATCCTGAGCACCCACTGTATTTTTATGTTCTTTTTGTCATCGATTACAATTCCCGTAACATTAATAATGTGTACAATGACAAATAAACTCAGAGTACATGGTAAAATGCACAAGGAGGAGAAGGTCAACACATACCATCAGACATGACATGTCACAACACAACCCAATGGATTAAGCATCATCCAGTACCAGTCATCACATTATTGCATCCAAAACTGGGCCCAAAAATACATATGAAAACACATATTCCAAGCATGGCTAGAACAATAGTACCAAACAAAACATATGATACTAATTCAAGTGTAACAACAAATTGTCCATTGTAGCTGGAAAACAGAGAAACACGGCCCTGAAAAAGGATCACAACAACACTGACCTAACGATTTTTAAGTGTTCATATTTAACATACATTCTAGCATATTCATAAACCAGGTATTTCTGAAGGTAGGAAAAAATATGAGAAAACAGGTTAATGAATTAAATGTAAATAATAAAGAAAAATCAAAGACATAAGTCAGCAGAAATTTGAGCTAAGAAATATGAAAAGATCTTGTGTGCACATGCGTGTGAAATTTAATACAATTCCTACTTCAGGTGTCCTGGATCACACCTGCCTGTGTTTTTCAGACCTCAGTTTCAGAAGTTTATTATTTTTTTCATGCATGGTTTCAGAAGGACTGCTGTCTCTTTAACAATGAAGTCCTGCCCTCCAATTCACACAACATATTCCCACTGACTCCAACCAGCTTAAGGTTAACTACAAATACAATGGAAAATCTGAGGTAGCTTGTTGCCTTTATTTTCCATCTTTTCTGATGTGCTGTTAGGCTATTCATAATGAATATCAAATGAATATTTTTTTGAATTAACAATTAGGACAAACAAAGGCTCTAATATTTTACAAACCTATTTGACGCAAAATACTAGATATGCGTTCTAGGCCTCAATTATTCAGACCTTTATTATTGAATTCTGACTTCTTTTCGTTCCATTAGCGCTCTCAACAGCTTATTAACGTAAAGCAGAGCCTTGCTAATTTGCAATAATGTTTAGGATACCTACTCTAAATTAATGGAAGAAATCAATAAATTCATCAATCAACAAAAAGGAACAGAAAAGAAAAATGACAAAACACATTCTGTTCTATTACTGTGGCAATCCTAAATGGTGTTTTAATTATTCATACAAATATCTCTAATGCATTAGTAAATGTGACGTATAGCATATCTACCTTTTTTTTTTTTTTTTAAAGTCTAGGGTCCCAGTTCAGGAACGTGGTTCCTTTGAGGAACACAAAGGAGGCATCTGAATACTTTTTTGGGTTTGATTCTACATACTCAAATGCCATTCTGCTTTGGATCCAGAATACCGCAAGATTACTTACTCCCCAGCACTCTCTGCTGAGAGCAGACCCATACAGAAAGTCACGCAATCTCGCACAGCCTGTAACAGACCACACGACACAACCACGAGGCAGGAGCACCTCTCCATCACTCCTGCCATAGCCAACAAGCAAATTCCCAGAGCTGCAGCTTGAAAAGGGAGGCAGCCAATATCCCACATCTTGACATCCCACTGAGAAAATGAGGATAAAACATTGAGCTAGTGAGTATCTTTGGGAAAAGAAGCCAGGGTCTAAATTCTGAGCCTGCCTTGCCAAGCCACTCCTCCTTTTTCATCAACACGTAAAACTCCGTGCATCTTCTGTACACAGCTCCCCAGGCTATGCCATTCTCACTCATTCACAGCCACGTTCAGGCTGCCCGCCCAGTAGCTACGTGCAGGTAGTAACTATGACTCTTGTCCCAGGAGAGGCATCAGTAGCACAGAGAAAGCTGCAAAACCCGTGAGTGAAATTCTGGGTAGAGGTGGAGTTTTTCAAATGATGGTGAGCTTCAGAAGGAAGGCTTAAGTGCACAGAGCTCCAAAAATACAGCCCCTTTTCATATCAGCAGGGCACATAAAGGGTTAACAAACCACTACTGCTTATTTATTAATCTCACTCCTCCCTTATTTAGCAATTTCCTCCTTAAGTCCTGGCATCTCTTCTCCATTTCCCTCACAATTTTGGGTCCTTTTCCTCCCGAGATTATCATCTGCTGGAAGTTCCTCCTCCCCTCCACTGCCCACATCCCAGTCTTTGTCCTGGTTCCCTACAACTCTCTGTGTCTGGCCGGGCTCCACGCTCACTCCAAATTTATTGCTCTCCTGCTCTTCCAAGCCTGCGAAGCAGGTTTTCACTCAGCTGCCCTCGCCTGCCAGGACAAGGAGCAGTGCAGGGAAGCTGTAAAGAAGAGCTCATGAGCACCAGCCACCAGGAGAGCAGGGCTTTGTCACCAGAAACCCAAGGTGGAAATGCACGCTGTGTGTCTTATTTAGTTCAAAGTTATGTTTCTGTCTAGGATGTCTGTTTGTATCTCAAGTCACAAAGAAGCCATTAGTACCAATGATGTGTCATTACGGGGGCGTCAGCAGAGACTCTGCAGCTAAGGTTAATTTGAGATGCATAATTTAAAGCAGAACTAAAATCCCTCCATTTCACACTTTAACGACTGAATTCAAATCATTCTTCAAATTTGACACAGCAGCTCTTAAGGGGACACTTGCACTTTTTTTCTTTTCTTTTTTGCCAATTTTAAGTAAAACACAAGCTATCTATTGCAGAAGAGAAATGTACAGACCCTCCCTTTATGATCACTTTAACCTGTTTCCCCCTCACATTTCTTTTCAGCAGCTTCATACGGCTTCATACTTCACACATTCATTCTGCCATGTCTGAATATGCCTGATACAGGCTACTTCTGCAATTTAAAAAATAACAATACTCAGAGTTAAAAACTTCACTCATTGTAACCCCAGTGATTTTGCCAAGAGCAGCTGACAACACTGCTTATCTTAAACATACCACTTCACTTAGGTAAAACAGTAGTACCCGCACAATTCTCTGTCCTTAGTATTTCTACTCTCAACATCCTGCTAAAATACATAAGAGACAGAATCCTTGGTTTTCACACAGAAAACTGAGGCAAAGACAGAAGGATGCTGTGGTTCAACAAGTGCTTCAAGCTGGTCCAAGTCTCCCAAATCCACTGACAATTTGTTTTGTCAGGCAACTTCCCTGAGCACAACTGATAAAACACAGAAAATAATTAAGCAAAAACTCATCACAACATAACGAAGCAGCATAATAGGGAGAACTCCATGCTGCTGAAGCAGAGATTCAGTACCTCTCTGTCAAACGCCTCCTGCCTTTTACTGCGGATTCTTCAATAAAGCTCACGTAGTGTTACGAAAATGCATAGAAGCATACAATGATTTCTGTCATCTGACAACTCGATTTTGTTCTGAATTTTCAAGAAATCACAATTCAAGCACACAGACATTCTTTGGGGAACTGCCCTCCATGCTAAAAATGGCAATGGAATTGCACAAGGGGGGGGGGAGAAAATTCCAAGAAATCTTTGACTCATCCATTGTTATTCATCAGGTTTTTGGAGCAGAGAATGGAATGCCGTCAAGCTAAAATTGACAGTGCTATTTTCTGATCTCTAAGTGATGTCAATCCTTCACAAAGCCACAAATGCTGAGAAAATTTTTCTCTGCAAAATTCTAAGAATGACTCTTAAATTTTGTTAGTTTGGGGGGAAAAAACCCCAGAGCTAAAAGAGGCACTTGAAATTAAACTCCTACGTAGGTGTGCTTTTGAATACTGAGAGTATTAGGCTTCACAGCTTTGTGCTATCTGTGACTCAGACTTGCTGCCACAGGTGTCAAGAAACCTGGGACCTATCTGGAGCTCTGCAGAATCCTGCTGCTTTGTGATTTTTTTTTTCCTACTATATAGTAAAAAACTCACCCCCACAGACAGACAAAAAGCAGACTTTCGCACTCAGTACAGACCTGAATCTTTTTAGTTGATGGATTTTACTGTCCAGTTAACTTTCACCTAGCAAAGCAGATTGTTCTGCTGTTTAATTCTTAAGGTTTTCATAACAACACGATGTCAACTAAGTCTAACAGCCGAAATGGCTTCAATAAAGTTCTGAGAATAATACATCTATTCTGGCATGCCAACACACTATTTTTAATTGTAGCTCATTAAAGATGCAATAGAAGAAGAATTATATTCACTTCCAGCACTGTTCCATCAATGCAGTGAGATAATCATGCTGCTGTACCGTACATAAAGCAATATTTATGCGTAGTGGTTTAGGTAATCTAATGGAAAGGCAGAAAGCAGTGATTCACTCCTTGTTCTATCTGTTGCTGCAACATGGCTTTTGCCTATCGCAGGGCCCAAGCAGGCACACATTGGTTTCAAATGTTAGTAAAACAGAGACCTGGAAAATGAAAAAAGACAAGTCAGTTGAAATGCTGAACAAAAAAAAAAAAAAAAAAAAAAAAAAAAAAAAAAAAAAAAAAAAAAAAAAAAAAAAAAAAAAAAAAAAAATCTGGATTGCAGACGAGAAGTACTTTACAGAGCAGCGTACAAATGCAGGCCTCTGAGGTAATTTAAACCAAATGCAGACTGAAACTGAAGTAGTTTGGTGAGTCAGCACAGTCAAAGGACACTACAATTACACGCGAGAAAAGTGCAATCCTTTTTGTATACACACTGTATTTTATTCCAAATTTACCAGAAAACAAATTAGTTGTCTCCTTTGTGTTGTGCCTCCTTCGTCTCCTTTTGGACTTGACCTCTACCTTCCAGAAACAAACTGTGTGCAGGCCGACTAGCTGTGAACTCTGATGTCTAGGACTTTAATTTCCCTTTCACAAAAATTTCATCTCCTGACCATGACAACGTTAATAAACAATCATTGGCGTGAACGCTACTGACCATCTTCCAAGTTATGATTACTTTCCTCCGGAAATAAAATTTAAAAAAATTAATAGCTAAAACCAAAACTGCGGAGGATCATTACGGGGTCTGACAATGGTAAGTGCTTCCCAGATTCTGCCATCCCAGAGGTTTCAGCCACCTACGGCTTGGTGCAGACCAGGACTTTAGCGCTAAATACGCTTACATCAGTCAAAGAAAGGCTTAGCCTCATATCTGCCTCAAACATTTTTAAAACCATAGCCGTTTTTAAACTTACGAAGCAATTTTCATCTTCATTTTCATCTCATTCTTGCCTCATACTTTCACAAGAAYGTAATTCTGTGAAAGCCACAACAATTGCTTGTTCAACGGAGACTGCCACTCTCTGAAGTGCTTTCTGAGATAGATTTTTACGGACAGACGTGGGTAGAAATGAATAATCCAAAAATATCCACAATAGATAATGAGCAGAGTCTAGAAAAAAAAAAATACCACGTACTGCAAATGCAGCCCAAATTGGAACGAGTGCCTACAGTAGCAACAGCACAGTAAGAGCAAAATATTATTGTACATTACTGGCATGCAGCCCATAATTACAAAAAATACTGCAGTATTCCACAGTAACAGTGTAAAATATTATCATTTCAAACAAAGCAGCTGCAGCACCCTGCCCACAGCAACCACGCCACAGAGAACCAGGGGAGGAGGGGGCGGCTGGCTGCCAAAGGACTCCCTGCTGCAGAGGGCGGGTGGGCCACGGGGTCCATCAGTCCTCGGGACGGCTTCTCGTACCCATGGCTCCCCCCCGTCGGGGCACGAAGGACCACCGCTCAGCAGCAATGGGCTCCCACATGGGCTCCAGCTGCCGAGCCCTCTAGCAGAGGGGAAGCACACTGCTCACTCTGCGTTTGGGCTTTTGCTGTAGCGTGCTTTCGGACAAATCTGCATTTTCACAGTGTCTCAGATTCAATAAAATCTTCCCCATTCCAGCTCCTCTGCACTAACCCCTGTGTTACCCGGCCCCCTCTAACACTCTGCCAATACGTTTTAACAATGGGCTAGCAAGCGGCTGCCAAGCATCAATTGGCATACGCTGCCGGTACAATGGCTATCATCTGCCTCCCCAGAGAGTTGCTCCGCTACGTATCAGCAAAATGGGAGACGACGTGCACACGAGTTTATTAGCAATGCTCTTCTCAACCGCTCTACCCAAGGACCGCCAGCACAGAGCACAGCCCCACCAGCGGCAAAACCACAAAAAGTTACAATTAAGTCCGCCTGCTCACTGTCATGTACAGCACACAAATCAGTAGTCCTAGCTCATCATTTGTAGAAATAACATCTATCACATTTGGTTTCTACATGGATCGTGAAAAAAGACCAGCTAAGGAGCCACACGTTTTCTCCAAACTTTATGCATTTGCAGAACTAGCAACCAGAGGAAAAGAAATGCAGAACCCTGAACAGCGAGGTTAGTGGAGAAGGAAACTCTGTCCAAATGAGAGACACTTATTTCTAACTCACGCTTCCTATACAGGCTGCGAACAGTACAGATTCTCCGGACAAAACTGCAAAGCCTGAGCTTTGCCTCAGCTATCAATGCTGCCTCAGGTTATCTGGCATCTCCCCACAGTCTGCCAACTTTGAAATTAAGTTTGAAATACACAACATCAGCTGTTTGAGCAATATCTTTTAGAGATGTTTGAATCACTGTGAAAACTGTTCTTCGTATCGCCAACCAGAAAGATGATGTTTTTAGGAGGGAGCAAATTAGCTGCCATACTAAATACTTCCCAGTTCACCAGCACTTCTCGTCTTTCCCATACCAGCTTTCCTCTGCCAAACACAAAGGGGACTGTAGTATATATATGCAATATATATGCAATAAACTGCAGTAATATATGCAGTAGATTGAAATACTGCATTTTTGTATCCTCATAAGCCATTCACTGGCTTATGGATTCAAATACCCACAGGGAGTGCTGCAAATCCAAGAAAGTCTCTGGGTGCTGGATTTGACTCTCTGACATATGTAACAGATGTGTAAAGTAACACATAACCGGATGCCTCTCTAGTAAGTGCCCAGCTAGAGACTGAAAAGCCCTAAAAATGTTGTGTGCAAGGGCAAAGGAGAAGGGGGAGAGTAAGAACAGAGTCCCATATCTAGCAAGGAATGAAAAGTTTAGGCTTTATGAATTTCTTGTCTACAATGCTGTAATTTTTCATGTCTGTAATTCAGCTATGGTATCACGAGAGAGGGCTTTTTAGGAGGTGGGGAGTCCAGTCACTGTGGCCTGGTTTCCTCCATGCCAGGCTGACCAACTATTCTTGGTGTCTGTGAAACTTCAAGGTCCTACCTCCAAAGCCTCCACCATGACTCCGAAGACCTTCATCCAGAAGGGAGGTCTAACTCCTCAGAAGAAAAACTCCTCTGGAAAAAAAGCATATGGCTGTATGATGGTAATCGCCTCTCCACTCCCTGAGTTGGTGTGTCCTGGCCAAAGTGGCTTGGAGAAAATGGTTGGTGTGCTTTCACAGTAACCTTCTAAGGCAGAGGAGAACGGTGGGTGAGAAAAAGGCAAGAACTTGTTTAAAAGCCTCAATTTAAAACTTCTGGCTACTCCCATTTTATGGAGTAAGTTAAAACCACTCTCTACGAGAAACTGTGTGAACCACTGACTTCAGATCTGGATCCTGCCTTTTGCAAAGCTGCTGGTGGGCTTGGATCCAAGGCTTTGGTTCAAGCTCTTATCTACTCCATACTAAAACGACTTATACCATACATCCTTTATAATAAATAGCTTCACAGTGAGGAAGCACAGTATTGGCATGGTTCACATTTACATCACTCTTTTGAAAGCCAATGCACATGGT
This sequence comes from Phoebastria nigripes, assembly GCA_035582835.1. Lineage (NCBI taxonomy): Eukaryota > Metazoa > Chordata > Aves > Procellariiformes > Diomedeidae > Phoebastria > Phoebastria nigripes. The sequence goes on along the minus strand of JAYKAV010003010.1, from coordinate 1,469,050 downwards.
TTAAGGAAAAGTGTTGGAAATATTACAGCTTTCGAATATTTTGCCTTATGTGGTTTACAGCCAGCACAGTCAACGGCTGCATAACCTTCACCCATTTTCACATGATGTGCTAAGCGATGCAAGTCCCAGGTAATGCCCACCAGAGCTGAGCAGAACAGGCATGTCGGCAGCAGCGCAGGCACGGCCGCATCCCACCGCAATGGTGCCCTGGGCTGTGCCACCGCACTCTCCCAGCTCCCCCCAGTGAAGGTCTCCATTCTCTGTCCCCACCACCTCCTCTTTACAAAGGCTCACACACACTTACAGAAACAAATAAACAATTCCATTATGTGCCTGGCAGCCCGTGCACTTTCTTTCTGATTCACAATAGAGGCGTCCCATTGAAAAGATCCATATACCGGGGCTGGGGAGGGGGGAGAAAAAAATATCTAAACAAGTCTCCAGCAAGCACACATATTATCAAAGCCTCATTTCCACTTAACACAAGTTGCTTTGGGAACTAATGCAGCTGACTTGAGGGGAAAACACAAACAAACAAACAACCTCTTTTTCCATTAGCTAGAGGGAAGAAAGGAGGAAAAAAAAAAAAAAAAAAAAAAAAAAAAAAAAAAAAATCGAACCGGTGCCATCTTTGTTGAAGAGCTCCACGAAACTAATGGTTTAGGAGAGCTGAGGAGCATGGACGGGGGACAATTTGTGACTGATCACTGCCATCTGAACATGGCACGCTGACAGCTGAAAGAAGAGCAGAGAAAGGCAAAACAAAACAGGCATGTGTTTAATCCCGGCAAGCTCAGTCCCCCATATTCACTCCCAGTAAAAAATACAAGGCAGGAGAAAGTTGGTCCCTCTGCCTGCTCAGCTGAGCACCCACATAACTCCCTGGCACACACCACGGAACCTTCTCCGGGCACACAAAAGGAGGCATTACTTCTTTACGTGCAGAAAAAATAATCAAGAAAGGGCAGGAGTAGCGGTACAATTTAATTTATCTTAAAATGTGTCTTTTGCCACCAAAGAACTTCCCTTTCTTTAATACTCTGCCAATGAGCTCCTGCACTCTCCAATACAAAGAAAACTAAAAAAGATTCAACATTTTTGTGACTGCAATAGAGAGCTGATCAAATGACTATAAAGGCCACACAGATGCTACGAAGATACCTTCCCCCTGGACTTCAGTGTGTGCTTCCTCAGAGAGCAACAAGAAGCTGTGAAAGGAAAATCATGCACGTCACCCTGGCCTGACGTCAACAAAAAAAGACAGGAATAAAAGTATTTTGATTTATGCTCTGCAGAGCTAAGGAGTAATGCTTGCCACCAGGAGAGTGGGATGGAGAGAAAGCAAAGGCAGGCTGAGAGCAATCACACGTGGGTCACTGTGGGGCACTTCTCCCTCTCTCACTGTTTTGGCCAGGACTGCCACACTATGCCTGAAACAGGGCTCGCTCCAGAGAGCAAGGCATTTTCCCACCTGAGCCGCAGGGATAGGCGGGGAGAGAGGGGAGGGTAAGAACCGGAGCCCCTGAAGGCCATACAGCAGCAGTTTCAAACAGATTTGCATTAATACCTCATTTCACAACTACAAAAATCGCCTCAAACTCCTACTGAAAGAGTCTTGTATTCCTGTTTGGGCTCACAGTCCCTAATGCAAGACCTGCACATAAAAAGGCATTGGCTACATTGATTTGCAAAAGTTCCGAACTTTCTGGATAAATCAGTACAAATGCCTACGGGACTATTACAATTTCCCAAGCAATGGCTCTTGTCCGCTTACCAGAAAGGAAATATTTAGCTCCCTGCAGCGAGCCTGTTGATTTCAAAAGAAACTTAATAGCTCTATTCCTACAAAGCAAATACAGAGCAATCACCAGGGGCCGGCTATGCTCTCCTCTCTTCTGAAACCTGGTAAGCCACAAATGTCTGCAAATGCCACCAACCAAAGGGTTTTATTATTCTGCACATTTGTGGGATTGTATCCCCTGCTTCTTCCATGTTATGAGGGTCTTTTTCATTCTGCAGGTTTCTTACAGTAATTTTGTCTCCTTCAGCACACTCATTGGGCAGAACAGAGTAAATAACTTGAAATTTTTATTTAAGAAAGAGGCTGGTGGTTTTTAGTTTTCATTTATGCAGCATTTTCAGTGGTTAGAAGTTTTACAAATATAACATTTTCTCTCTACTAGACAAAAAAGACTCAGAGGTCATTCTTTTCTAATGAGAAACGAAAACAAAAAAATGAAGACTAGAAGGAAAAGGTGAGCTTTTCCCTGCAACTCACGATTGCCTTTATTAAAAAAAAAATTATTAACTCAGGACAACACAATTCAGCCTCAGTCAGGGAACTCTTAGTTCAGCTGCTATTCAAATACCCAAGTGCAATTTGCAACTCTAGTTATGAAAGGGGACATTATTTTCTTTATATTTTTAACTCTACTTTTTCAAAGACACACTGATGAAGCAATTAAGGCAGACGTATTATTAAAGCTGGTGTAGAATTTACAGGCTCTGTTAAGAAGTTTGGTATTTCAACGAGGTGTTTAAGCATAAAAATGAGAACTATGTATTTAATACAAAAACATCACTTAAGAATGCTGTAAAATCAGATTACTCATGACATTATCACCAACAGTAAGAGAATTGTATATGCATTTTTCTGGCTGTGCGTTGTATGTTCTTCAATAGCTTTTTTCTGCAGAGTTCCCATATGATAGAGATTCCAAACTTGGAAATATTTAGCCACATGCCTAACTTTCAGGGAGAATAGCCTCACTGATTTAAACAGGGTTTAACCCTTATAAAAGTTAGAAACATTGCCTGTTTGCGGGATTGGACCTCATGGGGCCCATTTTCAAAAAGATAAGTGCATTACATATTTTTACTGCTGTTTCTGGGTTTGCCATTAAAGTTCTCTCCCTCCCTCTCCCATCTGTTTTTATTGCCTTCAATAGAAATATCACAACACTGTGAGGTAAATAAATGATTAATTTAATTACAAACTAACTGTAACTTATGACAAGACCCTCCAATCACTTACCTCAAATCATATGAGTATTTAAGATGCAATTGTAAATCTCCTTTTTCCCCCCCTCTCTCACAGGAGATGTTGCAGCCTTTTTTTTCTGACGTTTTGCATTAAAACTCTTTCCCTGTGCTCCAGGATCTTAAACAAAAACAAAACAAGAAACAGTCAGAATGAAAATGTCATTTCAAGTGATTGGTGGGTGGCTCAGGGGAAATCCCTGACCTTTCTCCAATGTATATTTCATTATCTAAAGCAAGCGTGATAACTCCCCCCCAGCAGAGGCAGCATGAACGCTCTTCTGTGGGCTGTACTTTAAAAAAACAAACAAACAAAAAAAAAACCAACAACCAAACACCCCCCCCCCCCAAAAAAACAACAGAAAAAAAACAAACCACCAAAACCCCACTATTTTAGACCACTCAAAAACATGTTATTTTTAAAATCTGCAAGGTAGTACACAAAGTATTCATTTAAAGCACAATCCAGTATATACCAGACTCCACAAATGTATGAAGGTGAAAAGAGAAGAAAGCCCAGAGATACAAATCAGAAGAAAAATCATTATGTAAAGCATCAAACTGTTACACAGGAGAGCAATCATTGGTTTTATTATTATTACTACTACTGTTATTACCACTAATAATATGTATACAGCCAACTCCATAAATCTTCGCTGAGTTACTCTAGTATTTCTGTAGTAGCAGCGTGTGGGAAGTAGTAGCCGTGCTGGAGAAGCAATGCAGCATTAGCACTACAAAACCCAGCCCAGCTGACGAGAGAGGAAGGAAGGGAGGAGGAGCAATGAAGCAAATGAGTAAGAGAAACTGGCAGGTCTCTAATACAATCAATTTTGACATTCTCCACCATCACCAAAAAAGGGCTGAAGGGTTTTGAATTTTCAGCAAGTGCTGCTACCAGAATGCTTTCTCACCGCCCCCCGTTTCACCCTCCTCCCTCTCCTGTACCTGCAAGCAAGGGTAAGCCTCCAAACCAGGCTCTGTCAGCACGAAAATCCCCTGGCTATGAGAAGCAAACGCTGCCAGCCAGTGCAGAGTTCACTTTCCCTCTGAGAGCACGGTCTTGCATTTGCATGGCCCCTCCGGATTACAGGCATCCCAGTTATTTCTCTACAAACAATTTTTAGGACCAACAACTATATTCATTCTTGCTCTGTAAAAAGCCTGAAAGACAAACCGTTCCTGGGGCTACACCTGTGACTATCCCCATTGAAGCCAACAAACTTTCACAATGAGACAAAGAGGAGGATTTGACCTTGCGTGCATGTAAGCCAGACTGCTTTAGTTTTCTTCCTCAGCTAGGACAGACAGACAGCTCTGAATAGTATTTTCCATTGCTTTTAATTAAGAAATGGAGACGTTATCCACAGCCTTCTGTGGCTGTACGTACTTCAGAAAATAGAACTTTTCCAAAAGTGGTCAGAAATTCAAGTAGCACAGCTTTCTACATCGCAGTTTATTCCCACACACACCCCCGGAGAAAACAACCCAGAACTCAGAGCAAAGACCAACTCAAATAAGGGGGAAAGTGGGCTTCCCTTGACACCTGCACAGAGGCTGCACCTACATCACCACTCCCCAAAGCTGCTTACGGTACAAACAAATCCAAAATACTCCGTTTAAATTACCCTGCTCCCCCACTCCTCCATGCTTGTTCTCACTTATGTGGCGTTGCTGCTTGCTTCAAGGAGCCTGCTCTCACTCAACGTGAGTAAAGGTTGCAACAGCCAAGCCTACAGACTCGCAGGAAGAGGACAAAGCCCTCTAAAGCTGTGACACAAATCGAGAAGGCTGAAGTTCAAAGTGAAATGAGGACACTGTCCATGACTCATGCCACCTAGAAACCATTCTTAATTTAAGAAAAAGCGTTAAAGGGATTATTTTACGGAGTGTCACCCTGCTGAATCAACTAGGTTCTCCCTCTCATTTTTTTCCCTGACTCAAATACAAGGTGGCCGGGGCCTCTATTTTAAGATCAAAATCAGCATAAAATCCTCCTGTTCTCACTTACATACTTATATTTTTAATGCTGTCTTTAAAGAGACAAATAATGTTGTCTGAGGGACAGATTCCCAGCTATCCTCCAGGCTTTTTGCATGACCTATAGGCAAATGCTATGTGACACTTCCTGAAGGGCTGAAATAGCTCTGAATGACACTTGAGCTTCTACAGTGCAAGTAAAGTATCAAGAGTTTGGCTCCTAATGCACATTGTCACTTAACCCCAGTTTTCCTGTGCCTCAGTTTCCCCTTCCTCTACAGCAAAGATAACAGTATTCCCCCATCTCAGAGGGCTGATGCAAGAACACACGCTGATTTAGTGGATAAACTAGTTAATGTGGACAAAGTTACAGATCTCTTAACTCATGTGAGGCTGAAACTTCACATCCACAGAAAAAGACCCTGTAAACCAAAATGAGGAGTGAGTCATCAGCATGTCCCTCAAACTGTTTTGCTGGATAGTCATTTCACTAGTATGACTCCCTTCTCCTGGGTGCTCCCAGCAAGCGTGGGGGAGACTGAATGGATTCACTGTAGTCACACAACAGCTTTACAGCTGCTGAAAAAAGGCCTATTGTAGCCCTGCATTTTACTATCTCAAGTAGCATACATTAATTTGCTGTACAGCTTCCATTACCCATCTGATCCTTACAGAAACAGGAGCAGCAAATTAGGGTTTGCCAAATGAAGAGAGATTTAACTGTAATGGAGGAAATTTTTTGGTTTTCCATAAAAAGGGTAACAATTTCTACAGCAAAGGATGAAACAATAAAAATTCAGTATAACAAAAATACTTTAAACTGGTTCTGCCCTCCTTTTTTGTTGTTTTTTTGTTTTGTTTTGTTTTKTTTTTTTCCTTTTCTTTTCTTGCTACATCACCATACTGTGAGCCAAATTTCAGAAAGCAGCAGCAGGCCTGCCATATGCACATGTGCTCTTCCTGCAGTCACTGTCCACTCATGGCTTGCACCTCTGTGCATTCACGGTATTTGCTTAGTAACCTGAATGGTACCAAAAACCACTGTGAACTCTTAATACAGAACTATTCAGTCACACACACAACGCCTCACTTGACAGTCAGATATGCTGGACTTTGCAAAAATACATGTGAGTAGATTTGACAGCCCATTTCTAAACGTCTTGATTTTTCTCCGTAGCGTCTGGGCTCTAGTCAGGGAGGAAGGACAGTCCTGAATTAAGCACATTCTACCCAGCATTCAACTAGTCCACTCTCGCCCTTCTAGAGAAATGAATGCAGCTTCAAACAAATTAAAGGAATATTTTGTCAGCTCTTTCATTCTTCCCRGTGCAATAAATGAGGCGGTGCTTGGCTTCTCTAGCCCCCAGCAGAGCCAAGTGAAGGCTCACTCTGAAGTACAAATCCCCCTCCCTCCTCCCATACACGCAGTGTTAACCCTGCCAGCTGCATAGAAGCCAAATTCRGCCAGGGTCCCATGAAAACAGCAGCATATCACACCTGCAGCATGCTGTACTGCTAACCCCCAAGAATTAAATGATGGTCGATCAGCACACATCTCCCCAAAATGTGGTACACTTCCCTCAAAAGCTACGAGACCGGACAAAAATCACGGGGTCTTTTTCTCTGCCTTCTGGCTTCAGAGCCACAGGAACGCAACAGGTGCTGTACTGGTCTGCACTCAGAAGGCAAAAATATATTTGGTTTTCAATGAAAGCCGAGACAGGCAATACCCCTTGCTTTGGCAGCCTGGGACCTTAAGAAAACCTCAAACATCATGTGAGTAGCAGTCTGATAAAACGCCACCGGTGAGACCCCTCTTTTCCCTCAGCCTTCCTTCATTTCGCAGTGGTACCTCTCTCAAAATGCCGATGGAGCTGAGCAGACTGAGCTGATTTTTCCATTCTAGGCAACTTGTACGTTCGCTATGTTAGCATGACTTGACTCTGATCAAAACTGATGAAAAAAAACAAGGCAGTGGAAACAAAGAATCGAGTAAAGAAAGAAATGAAACCCCCAGACAAACTACAGAGAAAGACTCGGCTCATATTTTTTGATTTGGGCAGGCTTGTCCATCTCAAAGCCTGGGCAACAGACGGGACTGCCAGCCTCCCCCGCCGTCCCCAGGGCAAGCGGTTCTGGGGTGGGCCTGGACAAAACCACCATGGTACTATCACGTGTGATGGGACGAAGCCAAGGCCAGATCAAAGTGGATTGCTAAAGTACCATCTCATTTTGGGACTAGCTATGAAGGATGGAGAAATGGTGGCACCAGGCTCTCTGTGCACCTCCCGTCACAGGTAGAGAGACTCTTTTCCCCAGTCTCGCAGAAACGGGCCTGCTGCCCTCCCTTGCCTCTGCCTAGGATCTGGCAGGCTCAGGCACGTGTTCCCACTTGATATTTACGCTTTCTTGCCTTCTGCTCGTAAGCACGAACACCATAAAGTACTCTCTTTCCTTAACAGCTGACCTTATCGCGTGATTTTTGGAGCTAGGGCTGCCGTCCCTCACTCACTGCCCCTGTGCCTTGACACAGCATGTTTATCGTTAAAAGGTGACGCAGAGGGGTGTTAGGTCTTTCCATGTCGTAATCACCCCAGCCTCACCAGGCTCTGACCTCAGACTCTCCCTGGTACCCTCTTAAGTGCCTCCTTATCCCAGCGTCTGACCACAGCACAAAGGCCTGAGAGAGACTGACTGCACGAGAAGTCAGTGGCCTCGTCCTGTGGCAGGTGACCCTGCCATACGACTGCCTGCGCTCACCAGGGTACAACCCTCCTCGGCTCCCGGCTTCTGAAAACCAAGAGCGCCAGCGCATGAAGAGCTGAATACCATCCACCCACTCTCCCACTGGCAGAGCTGGTCTGGGCAGTAATATCCTTCTGTAAAACTTCAATGTTTTGCCCATGAAAAGCAACAGGTGAGTGTGTGTCTCTGCTAAAGGGCACTTTCTAGTTTAGAAAGAGATGTTAGGAAAATGAAGTATGGCGTGATTTGCAATGTCCAGATACATTCTGGGTTCTTCAAATGACAGGCTCTAGAAAAAAAGACGAGATTTCATGTTCTTTGGGACAGATGAGTCTGGTATTTTTTYCTATTACTTTCTGCTTTACTTACTCAGCTCACCTACCTTGTAGCTATATGAGGTTGGATTTTGAGATGGAGTTGTTTGCTGCTATATAAAAAGATTGAACAATTAATATTCCTTATACATTTACATATCTCCAGTGCCACAGAGTACCGGACGCTTCAGCAGAAACCTACGGTGACCTYTGTTGCAGGAAACTTTGGAGGCCTGACCGTAAGCTTTTTTTAGAACAGAATTTTGACTAAGCCACAACCAGCTCTGCACCACTGTAGTTTGGTCTTACTTTTTGAGATCAGCAAGACTATGCCAGCAGCTTGGCCAGCAACTAAAATGTTCCAAGGCAGAGGAACAAATGTTGTCCTCTGCCTGGATTCAGTGAGTTGGTTGGCTACAAAAGCCAAATCTACTCTTTCAATCAAGGAGAGGGAGTACGCTGAGAAAGATGAAGCTTTTGTGTAAGTCTGCTTGTCCAGACTTTTCTTCTTAAAAAAAAAAAAAAAAMAAAAAAAAAACCCAAAACATTGTACTACTGCTTCTGTCGTCTCTACTTCTACTTCCTTTTCTTCAGCACAAATCATAACATGAGCACTTCAGCAAGAACCGGGTTTGGTAGTAGGCTCTTTGTGCTGCCAACTGTCAGATCCAGAAAGCGGGACTGTCACATCTGCCAGACTGGCTCTCACACCTACTCTCTAAGGTAACATCATATATTTTTCCAAGTCATGCTAGCAATAATACGACATTACATCTCACCATACCATATGTTCCTTCTTTGCCTCAGGACACACACCAGAAAGAGCCTATATACCTTTAAATAAAGGATACCCAGCCAGTGTCTTACGATGACCGACAGCCTCAGTTCAGTGCAGTACCTGACCACCCTCTTTAACATAAGGGCGTGAGCACTGTCTCCGGTGGCACACGCTCCTGTCAGCAAGTCAAGCACAAACTGCTAGACATGGGTCATTACTGGTTAAGCATCTAACGTGCACTTGGCATTGTATAAGCTCCTTAAGGAAGATACGATCCTTCTTTTGGTAGAAGATTTCTTCTTTCTAACTTCTCAAAACAGCCTTCCTTCTCTGAGGCCTACTCACACCAACCTTCCCCTTTCAGTAATAACTACGAAGAAAAGGGAAGAAAGAACATTAAGAAAGAAAAATTATGAAATGTGTTTTACTAACTGTTACAACTACAAGACCAGATCGCTGAAATATGCCTTTCTTTCCATCCCTTCATCCCACAAAGTCCCTATAGGGCACGGCTACCCTACTGCTTTTGCTCAGATCAGGCATGTGGCTTTTGAAGCAAGTCTCCAGATAGTCCGTCCTGCCTGGGCTTTTGGTTGCATTGCGGGGTGGTCCTGGAGTACATGAACTGAATCCCTCTTGGGAGGAACTAAACTAGAAGCATCATGTTCTCCAGAGCATGCAGTTAGCGGCACGAGACTGCTCAGAAGTAAAAGCAACCCTGAAACGTGCCTGGTGTGAACCTCAGGATCCCAGCACCAAGTTTTTCCACTATACGGATACTCCCCAGTTGGTCCGCACTACTTGCTCATGTAGGCATAATCATAAAAACCAAATATTCTGCTGTCATTCATCTTTATGTCACCAAATATGAAGATGACATTATTATATTCTACTGTTACATTGCAACATATAATACTGACCGCAGCCAGAGCATCCTGAATGAACAATGTAGAGAAGAGAACAGAGAATAGATCAAAGTAGTTTCAACTACAATAACTAACCTAATTTCTGTAGTTTTACGAGTTCTCCTACTCTTTAAAATATTTTCTCTTCTTCTTGCACCAAAATAGTAAAGAATGGTTACAGAAGGGGAAAAAGTAAAACAAACCCCATGAAAAATAATAAACTTTAGGCATTAGTTGTAAAAACAGCAGAAAATTTTAGGCTCTAGTGCTTTTTTAAGGTGGCTATGTTGTCATCTGAGCTTATGTCAAATATCCTCTGGTATTTTTTCTTACAGTGGATCTTATGTTCTCTTTCCAAATGTCGTTAAAAAGACCCCCAAAATCTTGAAATTTCTCATAACTAATTCAAGTAGTAAGACAGTCATCGCACCTTTTTTCAGTGCGTGAAAGGCTAAGAATCCTAAGACATGACGTCTAACTTTCTCCGTTACCTTTTGCCACCTATTAAGAAGTACCTGCTGAGCCTACGGAGGTCTGCAGGCCACTGGCTAGAAGCCACCTGTCTACACAATCCACCACATTTGTTGAAAACATTATCAGGAAGGGGAAAAGGATCTTTTCCTCATAAACTGTTTGTCCCTAGCAGTAACAAGAGCGTAACGCTCAAGAGTTTCACTGGAAGTTGCTAAGAAATACCTGGCRATGGAAACCTCCTTGTGTTCCCGGTGCAGGAAACCAACTGAACCTCGTTTCTCCATCTGTTCAACTTCTATTAAATAGTTCTGGACCTGGCAGCAAATTTGTGAGCAGGAGTGACATTGACCACTGTGCTGAGGCCAAGTGAAATGCTTTCCTAGTATTCGAATACTTCTTGAAAGCTTCTCCTCCTTCACGTGCCTTCCACTGGCCCTCCACACAGGAGAGGACTCTGAGCTCAYTGCAAGCAGAAAGCTCAAGCGTGGAGGAAGTATGTGTAAAATCCACAGTCTCACTTCACCACCACTGTCCGTTTTCATGAATGAAAAGGGCAAAAGTCAGCAGGGGAAGCTGGGCCCTGTCACGACTGCTACCATGCTGTTTGTCCTCTCTCTTCAAAGCATTGTGGATCTGTGTTTGTTTCCTTCAAAGATAATTGTTTCTATGTATTAAACCAGCCAGAGACATGGTTTTTAATGTGGTTAATTTTTAAGACAGCGCAGCTTTATGCCTAACTCCTCATTTTGCATTTTCGAGAGCTATCTGAGAAGGTCTAGGACCTTTAATAACTGATCTGTGTGTTTAAACCACATTCACTAGTAACTCTATGCACAGGACACAGGACAGAAAAGGTGAGTGGTCCCGTAGGTTGGGCTCTAACCTCCCAGCTCAGCTGCACAGGCCAGCGCTGTGTTACGCCTCCCATATAGCCCTGGTCACGTCACTTTGTTTGTCTCTCTCGGGCTCTATTTGCCTCCTGCAGAACATGGGAAACAAGAGTGAACGTGCTGTTGGTTTAGAGCAGAGGAAAGCTGGAAACGTAAAAATACTACATTTATTAGGAAAGTGTGGGAGAAGTAAAGGGAGTTAGGATATTCTCCCTCCTTAAAAGACCAAGTAGTCCCATAAGCAGCGGAGTCCATGAAGGCTGGTTTCTTGTGGCTTTGTCTCTTGCGGGTAGGTGACCCATGCACAGTAGGACACACACTCTGCGCAAAGCTACCCCCACGCTGGGAGCACTCGCAACGGCTCGTGCCTCATTGGGCTCTCACGTCTGTGGTAACATGGGCAAGCCTTTCCTTCAGAATGGTCATATCCTATATCCAACTGCCGGTTTCATAAAACTGCTAGGAGTTCAAGGACTTCATGATCTCAACCCATCTGTTAAATTTCGCTGGAGCTGGCCAGTGGATTCCAACGATACTGCAGGGAGACTGAGAGAGAGGTAGCACACTCCACAAAGAAAACAAACTAAAATATCTGTCTTGGCCCATGAAAAATGATGGTCAATTGGCAAGAAAGGTAAACAAATGGATCTGATGTTAAAACTCGGAACTGCAGTACCAGTTCTGCAAGGTTCATTAGTGTCAAATCCAAGCATAGTCTTACCCAGGGAGGTTTATTTTACTTATGCTGGTTTGAAACACAGCTTTACTTTTACTTACTGTGAATTGCATTCTGCTTATGAATAATATTAGGTATATTTTCTGGGGAATTAAATTGTTATCTTTCCTCTGTTCTATTTCTTTAACACATTCAGTTTACTACTGTAACTTGTTTGTGATATTACTAAATTGCAACTACAGAAAGTGGGACAACATTTTGTTCCTATGCAAGACAGGAAAAGTGTATCTGTAGATTTAGGTACAGATAACAGATTCAAATCTGCTTCAGATGACACAGGACAAGTAGGTGTCTGGGGTTTTGGGGGAGAGGTGAGATAGAGAAAGGGTTTTTCCCCTGGAGGATCGAAACAAGGTATTTTTTCTTAATGTGATTCATAATGTAAGATAGATAATGACAACGTCAGGAACAAAGCTAAGTTTATGGAACATTCACAATGCTGCATATGGCTACATATGTCTTATTAATTTTGGTGAACAGAGTTTGTAAACAGAAAAAAAAACCCCAAACCTCTAATTTATTTAGGATACTGTACCTCTTTACATACACACGCATGTACTAACGTGGGCTGCAGTGCAGTCTAATCTCTCCAGCATTTATTCAGACCTAGGACGAAACTGCTTTCAACCTGCAAATATTTGTCATGACAAAGCTAGCACTCAACAGTTTCATTTTCCAGCACCAACCACTGTGAATTTTAATATGATACTGTCTTTTCTAACAGTCCTCGATCTTACACCTAGGGTTTCTCCTCGGTGTCTACAGCTAGTGACTGCAACACCACGTAACGTTCCCATCGCCACTGTCCTGCAGAAAATGAAAGTAACCCTTCAACCAACCTCTGCAGGATGACCAAGGTTTGCAAGGAAACCAACTGCATAACTTTCTTTCAAATGGGCAAAATAAACAACATCCCACTTTCAGTAACTGGTATATTACTAAAAAAAGCCAATGATCATTACACAATTGCTTTAAAAGAAGTAGCGTAATGTCTAAAAAGCTACAAACACACCTCCTTGTACTAGTCCCTGGACTCATATTTTATGCTAAAATGCACATGCCTCAACATATAGGTATATATTTAAATGTAATATAAACTAGATTAATCAACTTAAGGCTTTAAGCAAAAATTAAGAGATTTTGAAAGTCAGCAAGGACCATTATGCTCCTCTAGGCTCACACTAATCCACATGACAGGCCATACAATTTCAGCCTAGAAWCCCCTACATAGTGGGAACCATCCTTCCATTGCATATGAGTGAGCAGCATCGAGCCCAAAAATTTGCAGCATAGCATTTTCAGAAAGACATCCAAACTCTATAGAAAGATTTCATCCACCCATGAATGTACTACTTTCCTAGGCCGTTTCACAGTTATTACCGGGATCTTCTCATTATCATTAAAAACAAACTGTTCTTCATTGTGAAAGAGTGAACTGTTCCCCCTCCTCTCCCAAGTTCCAATGAGTGTGATTTTCACCGAGCATTGACACATTTGTACTACAGAAAAATGTTTAATTAAAAAAAAATAAAATCCTTCACTCTCATTTGAGTATTTTTTCAGAAGTGCTTTCCACATACCTTAAAAAATTCCTTAAATTAACATTTGCTATTTAAAATTTGTGTCTTTGAAAAATAACGGCAGCTGATCTGCACACAAAACCATAAGATTTTAATTTGTTGCATCTTTTTGGAGCGCTGGAGATTACTGGCATACATGAACAAAGGGACGTGGACTCCCTCCACTTCATATCCCATCGACATCATGAGCCACCCACTGGAAGCAGGAAAAGACTTGTAATCTGGGGGTTTACGAGGCTCTTTCAGGCCCCAAACCATTTATGTGCTTAACTTCAGGGGCTTCAGGAAGTGAGCAGGACTGCTCAGATTTGCAAATTAAACAYCCGCACAGCCAGAACTGTAATCCAAGCCAGTCAGCGGTACCGCCGTTAACTGTCTGGAGGAGCTGAACATGTCCCCTCTGCTCCCCCAGCTCTCCCTCTCTTTGTATTTCCAGAAGCAAGAAGAAGGATAAATGAGCCCTTCTAATATTTGTACTAATCACCTGTTAGTCACAGTAGTCTGAAAGGCAAACTGACACATCCACTCATTTTAACTGTTTCCAGTATTTATAATATTATTTCCCCAGGACTGTGAAGTAGCTGCTGGTTATTACTAGAATTTGGCATGCAGAAGCTCATGTATATGAAAAAACACGATCAAACAATATGCAGCTCATTAAAGGAAGTTTATAACTCCGCTCCCTGCCCTAATACTTTGTTTTTATCTCCTGGAAGTATTTACCACACCACCTGATTAGGTTGAGCTGCTTATGTATTTTGAAAATACAAATTATGCCATCAGTCATTCGTTGTCTGACAGTAAACTTGCAATTACACAACTCCGCAAGCTCACGCAGTGCACCAAGGCAGGCACAACCCAGCCCCAAGTGTCAGCACAGCACAACGAGACTACCCAATCTTTACCGATCTTAACAGAAAACTGGGGCAATAAAACAGCTCATGCTCTGAAGAACAAAGCTTGGACCAATTCTAACCCTGCCGCCAGAGTGAGCAGAGCCATGTCTCTCCAGTTTACCTCTGCAGGCAAGATAGGAGGGAAGCTCTTGCAGAGGAAGGAGTGGCTGGCACACTTTCCCACATGTATAACAATGCTACCTTAAGACTCATTTCCCAGAGTTGGGCATCTACGCCAAGAAGTTACTGGACCCCAATCCTATGTTAAAACCTACTGTCATTCTTTCTCTACGCTCTCCTCCCATTTGCTTTTGAGCTTATGCTCCTCACACAGAGGAGCACTGAGGATTTGGTCCTTCACATGTGTGCAGAAATGTACACCCAGGGTGTCACCCTTAGCTGCCAGGAGCAAGATCCAACTCTTTTGGATTGTGATGGCTCAACATAATTTGCCCTACAACCACCGGGAGAGACAGGCAGCTTAAGGACCTTGAGAAATCTACCTTAAACTTTTACATTCATCCTCATTTCTACCTCTCTATCACACTTAAGAGCAAAGCCCCTCCCTACAGAAAACCGGCAACAATACTTGTAGCAAACTAGCAAGCAGAAAAGTAAGAAATTCTGGTGCATGTATAAAATTCATGCTGCTCGGTATTTATTTCCAGTCTCATGTATCTATCATAACACAATTAAACAATTGCCCCGATACTAAACAGTTGGTTTCCTCTCTGTTGATGTGATACACTATCTTGATTCACATGATATTGGATTCGCCCAAGGCTGCAACTCATTCAGAAAGCTAGCACAAATGCCATGTCCCATTTAAGATCCAAATGAGGCTTTAAAACATTAGCCTAAGTCTGCATAAGCTTCATCCCTGACTCCTTCAGAGCAGAGAGCATCATGTCAGCAAGCCTTTCTGCCTTTAGAAGTCCCAACCTAACTGTTCAGTATGAGCGGCACGAGACAGGTAGCTGCAGAGGACTGCTCTTCTGCATCTCCTCATGATGTAGAAGGGAACGGCGATTGGTCCCGCACAGATCTGCACGATGCCAGCAATCTATTTATACAGCTCTAGCGGGCTGAAATTGCATAGAAACCGCAGCCATCTCTTCAGCTCTCAAACTGGAGAGGGGTGGATGTCTCTAATTCTGATTCCCATGGTGTTCCCTGCAAAAATGACAATCATTTTAATTTTGCGTGGGGGAGAGCTGCCGGCGTGTTTTGTATGTCTTTCTCTACACCAGCTTCAAGATTCTTACACCTCAGGGATTATCAACTTTGTCACTGGGTTTTAGATTCCACATCTGTGATTTATAATATGGCCACCCAAACTAAATCCAGGATAACACTTCCCCACTAGGTCCAATTAGTCAGGAGGCACCGCAACTTTCTCTCTTCTTTTTTTCTTAAACATATGACAACAATAAAGCAACAAAAAAAGTCATTTAGAGTCATACTATATCCAACTGTCATTTTAAGACTTTACTGTATTATTAGTCAGAGCTTCTGGTGACAATATAACCCACAAGACTGAAACCTGAGTGGTTTATACATGTCATCAGAGCCTTAGAGAAAAATGCCACCTTAGAAAGTGGGAGTATTTAATTTTTTATAATACTTTTGTATTAGTATAAAGCATTCACTTAATTTACATCAGTGACTTCTTTTCTTAAGGTATTTGTATCTGTTTGATCTTTTACAAATATCTAGTTCTTCAGATCTCATAGTGCTGAGTACTTTGAAGACCTTTTGCTAGGGCTTATTAATTAGAATTCCTACAAACCTTCAGGGTTTGGGGGTTTTCTTCTTTTCTCTTTTTTCCAAACCAGGGCACAGCAGTTGCAAATGCAAAATTGCAATCCTGTGCCCCCAAATTCTTTTTATGAAGAGGCACAGATCAGTTATGTTACCAAGCAACAGCTGCATGGTGTAGTGGTTGGTACTAGGTCTCGATAAAAACCCATGTCCACAGGCTGTAAAATGAAAAAGGACAAATCTTCAGTTCTGGTAGAAAGGCTAAACACCACTGAAAACTGGCTGTGAAGGAATGCTGTGACTCAAATTCATCACAGCCATAGTTGTGGACATTACAACTAGTCACACAGTACTAGTAACTACATACCAGAACTTGATTACTGACTTTCCTAGTATTGAAAATACTTATAAAAATGGAATGTTATCAGAGCACAACACACAAAACAAAAGTCACTGGATTGAAAACTGGAAAAATCAGTAAATTTTACAGCTGTTTTCCATTAGTTCGTATTTCTCCAGTGCAGCTTCCCTGTATTCATGGATGTATGCATGTGCATGCATGCACATGTACACACACAGAGTTTTGGGAAGTGCAGGACAAACTAAGAAATAGGTTTTAGGAACAACGAAAGAAGTAGAAATTAAAGAACTGATTCAGCAAACCAATTAAGCACATGATTAATTTCCATTATCTTCAGTGGAGCTTGACTATGGTTAAACTGCTTTGTTGAATCGGGGTCCTCAAAACACAATGCTCCTCAACCTGTTTATCTGATCATGGCTTTAGGTGAAATGAAACACTTGAAAGGAACTAAAGGTAAGGAAATGCTCAGGTTTAGCAAACTAAAGCCTTGTAGGAATTCTGCTAGTTAGGGAAAACCCCATAGTGGCTTCGTAAATTTTCATCACCTCTAGCAGTTTTTGAATAATGCAATGGTCTGTTTGGCAGCTTCATAAAGCTGTAATCTGCACAAGAAGTTCTACAATGTCTCAGCACTTCCTGGGGACTTGGAGCAGTAGGATAGCCTTGCAACACAAGCAGAGATTAATCATTTTCTAATGCACAGTAATAAATAATGTATCCCCCATAGTACATAAATTAAAGCTGTAATTCCATCCCGGTTCCGTGATGACACCAGAAGCCCAAGATGGAATTTCAGCCTCGTTATGACCAGTCAGGATAAGCATTATTCCTTAAATTATGTTCTGAGAGTTGATAATGAACTGAGAAGTTCTGAAGGCATTACCAAAGAGAAGTAACGTGTAATTACAAGCAGAAAGCGAAATTATTAAGTCAGATATTGTTTGCAGAACTTGCTAAAGTAAGCCGTAAATCTCATCCCTAAAAAGCCCACTCAGCCTATTTGTAGCAAGGCAAGCAAGGATCACTACTACTATCAAAAAAACTGAAAGTTGTTCTACTACCACAGGAGCAATGCCCCCATCACAGTAAACACAAAGAAACTACATGTTAAAGATCAGGTTTGTACATTACAGAGTCCTTAAAATGCTGAACATAACTCCTCCTACAATTATACACAGTATTTCACTCACAAGTCAAACAAGTATCCTACAGGTGCACAACAAGAAGCATAAAGTATCAGGAGAAACTCACAGTATGTCCCAAATCCGCATTCCTATTTGACAAGAAATCTACTGAACAAAGCAGAACTCTCATGATGAGAAGTGTTTTGTCCTTCTGACGAATATATATACACACACACACACAGTTTACACGCTGTAAATGATCTAAAAAATTTTCATGAAGAACATGGTCCTAACATTTTTCCTCCAGACAATTTCAAGAAATCTTACGAAGACTCCAAAGACATTTTACAAGACTAACACCACACATTTTAAGGGAAATAAGTTTAGAAGTATGAAGGCAGAGAGCCAAAACAATCATCTATCTAGAGTTAACTGCTGTATTCACCCTAGACTTTTGTTACCAATTCCCATGATTTTTAGCAAATCCCGCAAGATTTCAAGTAGGTCTGGAGTCAGTTTTCTTTCAGAGACAAGAAGAAAATAACCTTCTGACCATCTTACACAAACAAGGCACGAAACTTTACAGGATCTCCCGTGGCCTGGAGTGGTTCCAGGTTCTGAACTTTTTTGCATGGTATTATTCACAAATTTATCTTCCCCCCCCTCGCTCCCACCACATTCTTGATAATGTGAGAATCTAAGTCACGCTCACTCTCACTTGCTCTCCCCCCCTTAGGTTTCTAGCTTACAGAGCTGTAAAGAAAAGTAAAGAAGGAGAAGCCTGAAGATTATGACAAAAAGTCAAATAAAATGGTGCAGGAAGTTGATATTTTTAAAAGCTGAAAATGTTTAAGCCTAGAGTAACTGGTTTTGAGTATCTGAGGCTTCCCCACAAGCCACTGTATTATTTGTTCCTTACCTCCCAACTCTTCCTCTTTCCACTTCCCCTTTTTATAATGTTACATAAAGTGTTCAAACCTGAACACCTGGACTTATGTTGCCTACATTCATATTCGAGCACCTTAACAGCAATGGTCTCATATTCAACGGGCCACTCACCTGGAGATACCTAGTGATTTTTCTGTTCTCTTTTAATCACTCTGATAACCAGCAAAACTTAAAATCTGAATATAACTATTTATGTGCCTACATCTGCATTTAAGGACACACGTTTTCCAAGAACCCATTTTCTCCCCTTTTGCCTTTCATGACTATTCATACAAACAAAACAGTATCAAAAATCATGAGAAAAGGCCAAAGAAAGCAAGACAATCAATGCTTAAAGCTCCTTGCCTCCACGGTATCTCCACAAGAAACGTATCATCACCTCTAAATAGCAACCTGAAACCTACTCAAGAGACTTACATAAGTCGTGACTCAAGAACTAAAGCAATGAGTGTCAAAACATTCAAAGACACAGTACCCTCTGCTCCTAGTAGTAAAGCAGTAAGGATTGGGAATAGGCAAAGGAGAGCCTTGCACTAGAGAAAAATAGCAGTAAAAACTTCTTAGAGAGCCATAGAATCAGAATGGTTTGGCTTGGAAGGGACATTTAAAGATCATCTATTCCAACCCCTTCTCTGCCGAGGGCAGGAACATCTTTCACTGGATCAGGTTGCTCAAAGCCATCCATTCAAAACCATCTACACACATCAGTAACAGCAGTAGACTACTAGAAAACCTTCAACCAGATGCAGTCTTGGAGGTTTCTTATGTCTCAAATAACTGATGTATGCTCCAGAAAAAGTGATAACCTAACGCCCAATGTATGCCTCCATCTGCCTTCTACCAGGGACTCAGAGAAAGAGATGGTTTTCTCCAAGATCTTTTAGCTAGTAGGTTATATTGCTCATGAGATATTGTTCATAAGGAATGGCAATCTAACACAGAGACTAAAAGGTGTAAATAAATGTCAGCTGCAAAATCAAATACCCCTCCTGGTCTGAGCTGAACAAACACTGCTATATTGACAATGTAAGCAAAATGCTGAAAAGAGAAATAAATCTGCGATGAAAAAGAAGGAAGGAAAAAACCTCTAGAAGTAAGCGAGAGGGAACATGAGAGGGAGACGGCACGTGGCATTACGTTAGTGCAACTCTGACCAATTCAGGCTCTTCCCATGCTCATCACCGCACCATCTGTGCTTAAGTATAAACGGAAGGGTTCCCTATCACATTTTCTTTCTTTGTACAAATATCATATTCACTTTCATATATTCTGAGGACTATGTGACTTATTCATTCAGAAATTAATCTAAAATGATGCTTATATAATGCACACCACATTGATTCACAATCTCATTGCACTGGTCATACAAATACATACTAGCAGTTGTTGTTCAGAACGCTTTTCTTCCAATCTGGGAATTACGTTACAATACTTGAACTCTAAATTTAAAGACATCATGTCCACCAAAGTCTGAGCACTAGCCTGTTAATTGGTTTTCCTTCCTTGCTCATTAGCTCAACACACAAGACAAGACACGTGGGCGAGGACTCACACCAGCAGCAGTGAAAATCTCAGTGCTTGCAACTCAAGGAGAGGAGCAGGACTTCAGAACTGTGTAATTACAAGAAGGAAGAAAAAGTATGATTAAAGAGTCCCTATTTCTGACACAGCACAACTTGGAAGAAACGCCAGCACTTGTCACAACAAACTGTGTGGCAAGGACTTCCCCACCAACACCATACCCAGAGATGTGGGCTTTTCACCACAGAGAATTCCAATTTCCCTCCTGGAAAAAGGAAGGAGAAGAAGGAAAGAAGTCTTTTTTCACAACATTTTTAAATTATTTAACTCTACTAACTTAAAAAGACCCATTGCCAATGAGTTATTGGGTTGTTGCAATATAGGCATTAAGAATCCAAAAGCAGAAGCTCTTGCTGCCCATCCAATTATTGGGGCTGATTTGTTCCTGACAGAATATAGGACAAATGAACATACTGCTAATGCATACTGTGTTAATTATTCTGCGGTGCCATGTAGTAACCCTGACGGAAGTTCAAACGAATTGTGACGGATATGGATAGAAACAGTATTATATATAGTTTAAATTCACATTCTGTCAAGTTTGCAGCTATGGCATGGGAGGACTGAGTTGCGAGGCTGCACTACTGCCTAGATGATCTCACATTATGCTATTAGACTAAATACTCCCGTGAGCTAAAACACTGTAGAGGGGTGAAGTTCAGCAAATCTATTTCAATGCTGTTTTGTAAACTTCGGTATAGCTCCAATTCTCTGTTAGTGATACTAATTCAATGAACCACGTTTACATTGTAAGCACACACCAGGCTTAGAAAGTCAACTGGTTAGTGCACAGCGCTGAGAGTGCCATAGGGAGGGCAGACACAGACAACACACTGCCAAAACAAAGCTTTAATTTAGAGGAAAGAATTCTGACCTCTGGAGCTGTAAGAACCGCCTCGAGATAGGAACTGGGAGTACACGGATAAACAGAAGCAATGCTATGAGTCTACACAGAGTGATTTCCAAAACTCATCCTCCCACAGCTTTACCSAAAAGCAGCCCGGTGAGCTGAGCAGCAGCAGCCAGTTGCTGTCTGGGAACCATGCAGGGCTCTAAAACCTGGTGAAACCATGCTTGCTGCTCAGCCCAACTACCCAGGACACCCATGCCCAGCCTACAGCCCACAGACCACAACGCTGACCCCTGAAACGCCCAATCCAGCCTGCTGCCCGCTCACACCCACCCACCCTCCAGCATCCTTCACCCGTGGGGAAATGCAGCAGGGGCCGCCTCACCCCGGGGCACCTCTGCCTTGGCTCCTGCAACCTCATGGCAAGTCATGGGGTGCCGTTCAAGCAGGGTTTGATACCAAACCTCTCTGAACCTCTGAACACAGCAGATCCCACAGAAAACTCCACCCGTCAGAGGAGAGCCAGGGTCAAACCACTGCAGCTCACACTCACTGAGGTGACACAATGCACACCTAAACATATAAACTGTACATATAAGCTCTCTCAATAAACACACATTCGYGTGCATTTACAATATACAGTCTTATTTTTTGATGTTGAAGTTTTGTTGCCTCCCCCATGCTCCCCGCAAAAAAAAAAAAAAARAAAAAAAAAAAATCTCCATTGGCTTTCCTCAATCATTAATCATATTAAACTAATAAACATTCTGGCACCGACACTGTTTAAACAGCCTTCTCTCCACCCAAAATCCACTGGCAAATATTTTTACATGTAAGACAACCATCCCACAAACCTGCTTTTGAATGCTAATCTAAACTGAGTTCTCCAAGCCAGCATGGTGAAGAGCTACTCTTTGGGAGGGGGAGTGCAGAAAAGAAATGAGAGAGGGGCCTTTAAGATGAAATAAAAATAGACTGCCTTGATCCCACCATGACATGGCCCAGACATTCTCCCTCTGGGGGAAGAAAATGTTTCTTACTGCAGTGAGAGTTTTTATAACATTTTTTTCTTTTTTTTTTTTTTTCCCCCTGTGCAACTTTGCTTCCTGAAGAATGCTTTATATAAAAGACATGACATTTGGCAACCCAGCTCTGCTGCTTTGTGAAATTCTTTTGGCAAGTGCCCTACGTGCTGACTGCATTAAGCACATCAGTTTATTTATTTATTTATTTAGGCAGAAGTCAGAGGGAGCAAGCCATACAATTAACACACAGCGCGGCACTGCTCCGTCCAAAAAAAGGGAGAGGAGCTGGGGAGGGAGGGGCTGGAGATTCTCCTTTTGGGAAAGCTCATCATGGGCGAGGAGATGGTTCTCCAACCTCAAAGTGTTGCTGCTGCTCTGGGGCATATGCAGTGATTCTTGGATCTCAAGGCATTTAGCGAACATCAATTAATTAATTAATTAAGCCTCAATTCCACAACAAAGGTAGGTATCATTACACATCTATTTTGCATATGGGTAAAACGAGCCGCGGAGTAAACCTAAGCCCGTACCGATCTTGCCCAGTGTCCTGAGGCAGGAGGTGCACTACCTTGCTCTTGCCGAGGCGAGAGCTGCYCAGCAGTAACAGGCAGGAAGGCACGGCACCGGCCGCCTGCACACTCACACTTCCTCCCTCACACCCCAAATGAAACCAGAAAATGGAGAAGTCTCCACATGCCACCGTCTTCCCAAGGGTGCAGCCACGGCGCGTGACTGCAAGGCACACAGACCTCCGTCGATTAGCACCGATCTCCTTTGCACCACGTCATGTGCCCATGACTTACCTCAGCGCCATCTGCAGCAAGTCAGGGACAGCACCATATATATATACCATCTGTGGTCATGTTCTCGCAAAGGCAAAACCTCCAAGGGTCGAGGACTCGAACGAGCAACCCCCGTTTCCTACTCAGATGCCACACATTGGGCAGGAGGGCCGTACATTTGTGGTTCGGAGTTATGGAGCGTATTACTTAGGCTCACAAGAAAACAAGATGCTTCTCAGAAACAATGGAATATTTTGCTTATGATCATGATTAGCCCCATTTATTTACACCAGAGACCAACAAAGCTTGGCAGCACACCGCCAGGGACACCCAGCAACAGCAATTCACAGAACCATGAAGTTTTCAAGCTAAATAGGGAGGAGAGACAGGAATGGGAGAGGACATGACATACCTGCCCAGAGACCAAAGCCAACGGCTGGCCAGTCCCACAAGCTTGGAAGGGTAAAGCTTCTCCACTCACCACATATCCCCTGATATTTTCAGGCCAAGCTGCTAGCAGCAAAGGGCCCAATCCATCCAAGCCATTGTTCAGCACACACACCACCAGGGAAATGCTGAAACACGGTCTGCTGCCTTCCACGGGAAGGAGCTACCAAGTCTCTAACCAACAGGACACCCTGCAGATCGGGTACAGAAAGGACTTTTCTCCATCTCAGAGAGCTGAGACAGGACTGGAGAGTCTGCTTGATCAAGCAGTGCTGCTTCAAAGGCTACGTCCAAGGGCACAGATAAATCTATAACGCACTTATAGCCTTTGGAAAAGTTTTAAGCAGCTTGGTCTAAAAAAAACATTACACGTTCAACATTAAAAAGCGTTTTCTACACACAAGTCTAAAAGAGACAGCTGTGTGTTCTCATTTGTGTGCCCCGACAAAAAAAAAGTCTAATTTTGTTCCTAGAAAACTGGCACAGCAATCTAAACCTGCCTAGTGTTTTGCTAGAAGAATATGAGAAAAGCTTTTTTTTTTTTTTTTTTAAATAAAAAAAATCTGGCATTACCCCCCCTTCCTGTTCTAAAACTTTTTCCTAGAATTTCTGTTCTTTGTTTCTAGGCCAAATACTACGATATCAAAGTAGTTATCACAACAGCAATACACAAGCCCAATGCTACAAGGTTTATTCAAGGCAAACAGATTTCAACCAGACTGCCAGTTTTAGCAGAAGTTTGACGTGACCAAGGGCTCAGGACAGTAAGATACAGAACTCAGCATCAGTTTAACTGTACAGCAACCTTTGCCAATCATCTGTCCTCAGTGGAGCATATACCAGGCTCTCCTTTGAAAAGGATTTAGGGATCTCAGCACTGAAAAGGGCCAAAGATCTGTCCCCGAAGAAATCACTGGCAAAATTCCCCTCACCTGAAGCAAGGAAATACCGAGCCTTCAGTAACACAACTCGATTGTCCTCTTCAACCTGGAAACAATACAGTAGGACTTCAAGTGGAGATTTCAAGCTCGGTGTACTGAGTTACCAACTGCCCACGCAGGATGCACGCCCTGGTCTACGAGCTGATTCTGGAAGTACAGGCCAAGAGCAAGCAAGGGAAACCTCAGCACAAGTTGTCTGAAGCTGTGGTCTCATTACCTCAACACGCAGGCAAATCTGAAGTCAAGAGGCTTTGGTTCTGTGTGCATATACTACACATCAAGATACGAAAGATGCGCATGTTGTCCCAATGCAAAATTTCACACCAAAACATAAACATGCTTTTTCTTTAAACAGAGGAAACAATTAAAAAAAAAAAATATTCTCCACCAAACATATCTGTGAAGGCAAGTAAGAGCAACTAACATATTTTAGGACAAGCCTGGCAATCTCACTAGCCTCAGGTGCATAGTGCAGAGATGGTATGAAAGACAAAATTACACAACTTAAAACTTAGTTACAGGTGGTTTACTTGAGGGGAAGGACAAGATTATGACAGAGGGACAAGACTTGGAGGTAAAGGGTAGGATAGGACAGAACACGAGAGGGGGACAAGACTGGGTTGTTTTTGGCTTGACACTTGCTAGGTGTAAAAACAAGCGTGAGTCATAGTAAAGGTAACTCAAAGTGTGATGTGACTGCAACGGAGAGCTGAGCAGACCACACTGCATGAGTCAGCAGCACAGATAAAAAGGGTGATAAGAAGCAGCAGATGGGACATGTCTTTACTAAAACAACCCTGCGGGACACAGGCCTCCTTTGCTTTAATGAAATGGTCGTGCCAAGCTGCCGTGCACTGGCTCGCATGTTTGCGATCCCATGAATCAAAGAACGCCGCGCACGGTTAGAAAAGCAGCAGGCAAACAGGTGCAGACAGATCCACATGCAAAAAAGCACAGAAAAGCGAAGCACCAGCACCCCCCCAACACGCACGCACCATGACAAGCACCCTGGGACACCACCCTCCAAACCACTCAGGCAAGCGGGTGGGGAGGAAGAGAAGGGGAGAAGGAAGCTGTCACTGGGATCATGGCATTCAACCTGGCCGACAGCCAGCTTTTCTGTTCCTGCTAGTCAGACTCTGCCTTCCTGGTGGGCGCCGAGGGCAGGAGGCTGCAGCATTGTAGCAGCTGGGGCTATTATGCTCCAGTATACCTGCAGCTCAGGTGGCTTTGCAAAACTCAGATTTAAAGCTCCATCTTTTCGTTCAGGATTGCAAACCCCGTTTTGCCGCAAGAGCAGAACATTTAGCCCCAAGAGACCAAGCACCATGCTCTTGGGTAGCAGAAACCATACAGTCATATGCAAGGCAACATTACCTGCAAAATGCAGCTGCTGCCCTGACCACATAAACAACCTGCAAGGTGGTTCTTCGCTGTCAGGATCCCTACTGTCTGCACTTTTGAACCTGGTCAGGAAAGATGAGGGCCCTCTGTCACCAGCTCAAAAGAGGACAGAGACATAAGGCAAAGCTCAAATCGCCTTTCATCTCACTTCTTGGCTGAGGTAAAATTATACCCTGCCTGCGAGGGGCAAGGCGGAAAGTAAAACGCTCTATTTTTAGACACAAGATCCTGCTTCATCAGGTTCATCTAATTTCTAAGAAACAAACTTTGGCAAAGGTCTGCATTTGAGGGGGATGACAGAGGACTTGTTTCATTTTCTTTTAGTGCAGCTCATAGCATGACTAGCATAAATCTAAGCAAATCTGCTTTAGCCACATATACATGCCAGCTGTTCTATTTGGGAGAGATAGTCCCTATATTCTAGCAAAATATATATATACACACACATATATTTCATTTTTCCCAATCTGTCCTGCCAAAATAAGCATGTTGTGTCCAAGTATTTCAATGGAGTTAGAAGGTGTGTCTATTCCCCCTGCTCCAAACATCTTTATTTATAGATTTCAAAAGTTGGCAGGTAGGCCAAGGAAGAGCAGTTGCTGAGCCTAACACACTCTGCACAGCAACAGATCTGTTGTAACAGATTAACAGGCAGAGAGATAGAGACAGACAGGAAAGAGCCTTACTTTCCTTCTTTACACACATCCTTGCTTTCAAATGCAGCTTTACGGAGATAATGACAGTAACTGTGTGTCTAAAATAAAGCTGGACCGAGAGCCAAGGCTTATGCAGCCCCACTGACAGCAGAGCTTGGCTCTGCACTTTGGTCACGCACTTTTCTAACCCGAGAGTGCGCCTTCCAAGAAGTAGGTAGAGGAACTGCTCTCCTACGGACATTGGGAGCATTAGAGAAGGGAGAGGGCAGTCAGCCTGTAAGAAAAACAGTGAAGCTGGTTTTCATTTCCTGTCATTTTTAATCTTGTCTAGAGGCTTTGCTAGCTGCTACTTCCATTTTCTGGCCTGCCTGCAGAGGAACTGCTTTCTTTATTCGTTCACAGAAGGTCCCTCTTAGCTGCCTGCAGTTAGTGTCTCTCGTGCTCCTAAAATCCACCCCATCCTGCCCACCATTCAGCGGCTGCAGCAGCAGTGAATCAGTCTGCAACCACAAATCACTGTGCTGGCCTCCCCCTTGTAGCTCTATAAACAAACATACTCCTGATTACAGCCTCCAGTGGCAACCTGTTTAAAAAAAAAAAAAAAAAAAAAAGTGCACAGGACTCATGGAAGCCGACATACAACTTTTTTTCACAGTCTCAAATCTGTCCATTACCCCTTGAAGGGTCTGGCTATGCAGAAACACCCTTATACCCATTTTACTGCTGGTTTTCACGCTCCGTGGGCTCTTTGCTTTTCTTTGAACTCGTGATGCGAGTCTTTCTATACATTCTGCAGGCAATTCCTGAAATGCACTGCACGATTTGCATGTGGACACAGAGCGCCTGCTAACCCGAAGACAATTAGTGACAAATTGTGATCAGAATTCAGATGCAGGCTCACTGAGGACTCCCTTGTCTTCAGCCTGGAGAAAGTGCTGCACCTATGTAACTCCCAACTGCACTGAGGCTGCTAAACRGTGACAAATCGATGACAAACCATTACTGATTCTGCAAAAAGGTTCCTACATCTCTTGGCCACAGCCCCCTGGCAATATACACACTTCTGCACATCCGCTTTCAAAAGGAGCCATCAGATCCACTCATCCATCTAACCCAAGATGCAAGACACAGCTAGTCAAGGGTGACACCCTGCATCAAAGGGGCTGAGGACGGGTGTCGAGCTAGGAGAGCAGAAGGCAAAGGTGTAAGCACTAGAGCGCAGAGTTCATGTTGCTAAGAGTTAACCAGCATGGTACATGCCAGGAGCAATAACTTCTCCCCCTGCGTGAATTGTGACCAGGAGCAATGCCAGCAAGTCATGGCTAAAAGAGATGGAAGAAGGGGAATCACCTGATCCTCAGTCCGTGTATATCTCTGAAGATTTATCTCAGCACCATATCCTTAATTCCTTCCCCAGTTTCCAAGAATTGGCCTTTCATACACACACTAGAGAAAGAAAGGGAGTTTGTCTAGTATCTTTACTTCCAGCTCATGTTTGCAAAGCTCCCTGAGAAGAAAACCGCCAGACTCCACAAGTGATCAGTGTTATCACACTTGATCCACGTGTGCCTTGAGCTTGCTGCCCGCCATGGGACCAACAGCCATAGCTACAATCCTGAAGGGACAGTGGCATAAAATGGTAAAGTAGCATTTCGCTTGCCTTTTCCTGGGAGAGATTATGTAGGTGTAGCATGTCAGAAGACAAAATTACTAACTTTATTCCTAAAATCTCTCAACAGTGCTCAGTCTCACTTCCTCGTTTACAGCTGGATGAATCTGAAAGACAGAGTCACTTTTGCAAGATCCAAGGACGTGACTGGGAACACAATGGCAAAGCCTCAAACCCTGTTCCTCTCCTCAGTCTGCTATACAACCCTCTTCTCTCCCTCTGGGCACAGCGGAGCTAGGTCACTATCTTCTGCATACAGACTAATAAATAAGTGACTTCTCTCTCATGCATTTATGTACTTAAATTAAGACATATTTTAAACTAGGTTATGATGATCCATATTACGTTCAAATACTGTATGTAGTGAAACTGTGAATTAATTTTTTTTTTTTTTAAGTAACATTTCGAAAAGGATGTGTTTTTGCTGCTGAAGTCTCGAAGAAAAATCAAACCTTKGAACTGATAGTAGTTACTGACTACACTTCTTAAACCAGGCCTGACCAACATCCTACATCAGCTTGCAGCAGCAGTCTCTTCTTTCAGGCCAGAGAGGGTATCTCCTTCATTTCAGTGCACTCAGCAGGCTGAGTTAAGTATTTAACTCAAACAGGAGAAAGGAACTGGAAGTTGTAGAAGTAAGAAAATAGAAGTTCAAACAATTTCTTAACAGAAGTGATGTACCAGAGTTCAGGATCTATGATTCCCAAAACTCTCTAAGATACTGTGACAAAAAAAAAANAAAAACCAACAAAAAAAATTTACTTAACTACAATTAACTATTCCTTTTAAAAATGGCTTAATTTTAATGCAAAACAAGTTCAATTTTTTTTTTCTTTTTTCCCTCCTATTTCCCAGCTCCTATTTTAAGGAAGCATTTAGTTATGTGACAAAAATGTTTCAAAATCTCCTTTTTGTGCATTTTTGCTGAACATTTATTTTCATGTG
Source organism: Phoebastria nigripes (assembly GCA_035582835.1). Classification (NCBI taxonomy): domain Eukaryota; kingdom Metazoa; phylum Chordata; class Aves; order Procellariiformes; family Diomedeidae; genus Phoebastria; species Phoebastria nigripes. Next base: position 1,440,216 of record JAYKAV010003010.1, on the reverse strand, counting down.
AATGTAGCCTGATACAAGTCACATGCAAAAATATAATCTAGTAAACAGTGAAGAGAAAACGCACCGCTGATTAAAATAAAAAATAGAAAAATTAGAGGCCCACAGAAATCTATGTTGGACCAGATTACTGGTGGAACATCTGTAGAAATATAATGTAGTCTAAGTTTAAAAAAAGATATCTAAAATTATTTCAAGTACTGAAAGCATTCCCTTCTTTAAGGACAATAACTAAAACGACTAAATGCAAAACAAGATTTAGAAGCTGATTACTTTTAATAAAGTTTTCCTGCTTGCTGATTTTAGTCACAATTGAAATCAGCAATTTAAATCCCCCTGAAGAACCCTCCATGGGAGAAGCAGTGCTGATTCATTTCTCATGAGATAAGACACTCAAGATCATGAAGAAGAATGTTAGTTTGCTGATGCATGGCAGGTACACTGGGACAGAGACAAATGCACCCTAGTATTTCAAATTAGAAAAAGGCAAGAGGCTAAAATATATGCACGTATGTGCATGCCCTCATTTTGTTATCACGCTCGATCAGGACACAGACCTGCATAGCAGCAGACTAGAAGGTGGAAGCTTTTGTAAAGAGGTAACGGCCAGCAACTCTTGAGTGCTCAGGGCAGTTCTTCCAGATGCAGAAACACCAGGACTGGCTCAGCAGCGGGTTTCTTGAGTAAGCACAGCACTACGTGGCCAGAGCTGCAGGGCCAGGGACATGAACGCGTGGTGATGTCTGACCGCCCGGGGTTAGCATGGATCCTGCCAGGATTATGATAAGCCTTGCTAAATCCACGCTGGGCACATGGTGACTCTGCACCATCCTCTGCCAGTGCTCCTAGTCCCAGGATGACAGCGACAAAACACCCCTCAGGGCTGTCAAGTCGGGAGCTGCGCTGAGCAGGAGACAAGGAGCCTGGCTGCTCTCACAGGACCCAAACTGCCTGGCCCTACCTACTCGGGAGTCTCTCCTACGGTGTCCTGTAGCACCTCCACCACCAAGGTTGTTCCCATGGGCTACAGCAGCACAGACCTCTTCCCTGCCCTACACAGCAACGAGGACAGGGGAAGCTGTGTTTCAAAAAGAAAAATACTTTTTTGTTCTATAGCAGAAACTGAGTTAGAAGGCTTCAGGGGACCTGCAGAAACTTGCGAAGTCATGGAGGTGATCCTCCAGCGAGAACTAAAAGAGGAGGGAAGTATTCATGTGGACACTAAGAGCCATTTCTCAAGGCAGAAGGTTACACTATGGGGAAGAACCTCTCCTTTTTCCCCACGCCGCCCCCATTTGCTGAATGGCAAACGCATGGGGAGATGCAATCACGGTGGCTGCAGGAGCTGCCAAAGTGCTTTTTGGCTTAAGAAGCAGAGGACAAGTTTGAGGTTTGTTCTTCAATTGCTGCCTCATGCACTTAATGTAACGAGACAACGGAGAAGAGTAACTCATGCATATAGATAGCAATGAGGTAATTAAAGCCTAGTTCTTCTCAGCCTGCTCCCCGACTCCACATAGAAGTATACAAGTGCACAAACATCTAGGTTGAAAATACAACATCACGCTCTAGTGTAAAAGTCCCGTGCCTCATGGAGTACTGCTGGCTTTACTATGACCATGCTATTTATTAGCGAGTACTGATTGTGTTTGCACAATATTTCAATAAGCAGAGCCAACCAACATGACTTCCTCTATTTCTGTATAGAGTAATATATTTACAGGAACAGCCTTTTGAAACATTCCAGTAAAATTAGCTTACTCACAGATTTTTTTTTTTTTTTTAAACTAGAACAGAGAGCAGAAGGATATCATCATCATCGTTTTTTGCGCATAAATCAGCTGTCTATTTACCACTGATATGTTGCAATAATGAATTGCCACTACCTTCTGAGTTATTTGTTGGGTTATTAGAGATTACCTAAGTTCACAGGATCTCAACAAAAAAAAAAAAAAAAATTTCTTCATTATTTCCTGGGAAACGACCTTCAGAAGCACACATTCCACCTCCTTCCCCAAAGCAATGCCCAAAATATTCCTGGAGGAGGTTTGTCTGCTTTATAAAAACCTCCAGTGATGATGCTTCCATGGCTTTCTCAAAGGCAAATGACTGCAGCACCAAAATACCCTAATCACTTGAAAGCTTTCTTAAATGTTTATCTAAGTCTTCTCACCTTCAAATTAAGCCCATTTCTTCTCATCCTAACCCCAGCAGTTGTGCAGTACAGTTTATTCCCTTCCTCCCCGTAGGAACCTTCCACATACTTGAACACTGCTATCATGTCTGTTACTGGCCTTCTCTCCTGTAGACTAAACAATCCCAATTCTTTCATCTTCTTTCCCAGGTCATGTTTTCCAAATCTTTGATCATTCTCACTGCCTTCTCCCTGGATGCCATCCAGCTGGCTCTTGACTATGTTGTGCCCCAAACTAGATGTTGAGCCATTTCCAACACTGAGTGGACGGGTTATTTTGTGCCTTTTCTTTACACACCCCAAAACAGTACTTTTTCGAGGGGCAAGGATGGGGAAACTTTGTTCCTTGTCTGACTGTATGACACCCACGGTCTCAGGTCTACGGTCCCCTTCACTCTCAGACGCGCTGTCCTGCGCACACGGATCAGGCCTGGGAGGAGTTGAGCTGGGGCTCTTCCCCGCAGGCGCTCATGATGGAGTGGCAGGGTCGCCAGCTCCAGGGTCGGAGCCGCAGCAGGCAGGGGAGGGAAGGAAAAGCTGCCCACTCAGCAGAGCACTGGCAGCCCAGCTCCCAGAGGACAGGAGAGCAGGACATGCTGCAGGCTGGTTTTCTCTGGTGGTCTGGGAACCAGCTGTGATTTTTAACACCCTATTCAACTAAACCAGGCCAAACTGCCTCCAGCACAGCCCAACTCCAGCTCACAGACCTTCTTCTGTAGGACCACTATTGAGACAGCCATTCCGCATCCTGTGTCATGCAACTGGATATTTCTACCCCTGTACAGCGCTTCTAAGTTTGTATCCTGTTTTTTTTTCCCCAAACCGTTCCTTCAGTTAGCCAGGACCACTCTGAACTGTAATCCTGCCCTCCAAGGAGCCTGCAGCCCCCCTCCATGCTTCTTATCCTATGTAAATTTAATAACTGCTTTCTCTCTGCCTCATCCATCATTTCAATAACAAAAACAATGAGTATTACCAAAGCCAGGACAGATCCCTGGGGAATCTCACTCACTCCAGTCTTGCAGTTTAACAGCAAACCATGAATAACTACTTCGAATAGTGCCTGGTGAAATTCTGTGCACCCACATTACAGACTGGCTGACCAGACACCCAGCCTGCTTCAAAGAAAGCTGTGTTAGAAAGCATCCAGAGCCCCCCATTAAAGAGGGAGTAATTTCTCTCAGACAAAGAGGTCCAATTACATTGTCATAGGCGCTGCTGGAAAGTCTTTGCTAAACACTGCCATAAAAACGTAATGCATGCTGATAAGAGGAATAGGAGGGTTGATAACCAAGCTTTAGGATGACAGGAAGAACTTCAGCTGAACTGAGACAGCAGGAGCCTGGCTTTGCTTCCAGCAAGAGAGAGGCTTGGAAGAAGCAAACTGACACACAGTATAAAAATGACAGGAATATTGTACCTGCTATCAACTGCTGCCGACTTACCAGTTAAAGAAGATACTATCACAGAGGTGTGGTTTTGGTTTTGGGGTTTTTAATTTAAAAAAAACATTTTCTTAGCTCTTCCAGATGTTTTTTGAATTGCATTCCTCACTGCTCCCTAATAGCCTATCCTGCTCAGGGATCACAAACAAGCCAGACAAACAGCAAAGACCATGGCTCCCAAAACCTAGATTAATGCTTTAATCAACCACTGAAAGCATCCCCAGTCCCACACCAGCACTAGGAGAAGCAAGTGGCAGTGGCCGGTGCCTGAAACAGGGAGAAAGGGTAAGTTCCATGGAAAGTGAAAGGTGAGGCAGCTTTCCAACACTGGCTCCCTCTGCTTGCCAAAATAGCAATGCCCTGCCCATGCCTCACTCGGACTTCTGCGGAAGATGCGCTTGCTTCCCAGGAGAGTTTACTCTCGCAATGCAGATGTGCTTCACTGAGGCAATCGCATTCTGTTGCATAATGCAACCCGGAATTAAACAGTATATGCTATTTGGTGCATTTTTAAAATGTAAACCAGAAGTTACTGTGGAGATCAGTGATGCTGCCAAGAACGTTAACGCTACGATTTTAGCAGGGAAGAATATATCACATCCTCCCTCCTCCCACACCTTACTCTTGAGTCGTAATTTTGCTAAATCCTTTTGTACTTGTCAGTAAAATACAAAGTCACACATCTCTGTGACTTTCATTTTGATCTTCGGTGACTGTGGGTATCATCACCACAGGACCTAACGCAGCTGCACCAGCGGCAGATGCAGGGCAGCTCTGGGAAGAACGTGGCAGGTGATTGCACCGAGGTGCACAGAGTTGAACCATTCACCTCATGTCCTACAGAACTGGGGTTAAAAAAAAAAAAAAAGAGTCAGGAACAGAACCCACAACCAACCATTTCCAGTCCCCTACATGAACCAGGAGGAACAACGCTGCGGATGCTGAGGCATACTTTGAATATAAATATACATACATTTACATTCTTCTTATAGTTTCCAGGAGTTGCACAATGCCATTCCTCTTTAGAGGAATACAGGTCTTTTCTAAAATATATTACGCATAACCCAGTTTTCCATAGCGGAAAACTCACCAAGGGAATACTGTTTGCTCATACTAGAGATGTATCCCAAAATTACAGTAATTTATAGCCTCATTTTCATTGACAAAAGAAATAATATCATTCTCTTCTGACAAATATCAGTACACTGAAAAAGTAATGAATAAATGCCTATAAACAGGTATCAAATAAAGCAACTATCAATCACTGCAACAAAATTTTAATTACATCATATGTTAAGTAAAAAAAGACTGAAGTAAAAACAAGCTATATAATCTGAAATCAAAATAAAAATCCATCTGTCATGCCAAAGCAGAAAAACACAATTCGGAGCACTAAAATACCACAACCTGTTAAATGACTGGTCATCTAATTGTTATTTGTAAAGCTCCAAGTGTGCTAAACGAAGCCAAACATAGAGATTCAGCAAAGTACTTAGGCATGTGCCAAAGTACATCTGTATTTTAAAAACATCTTTTATGTGACAGAGAGCTTAAAACTCTGGAACCGTTCACGTACACCTCTACAACAATTTCTTTTTAAGAGACAGAAAATACTCAGAAAGCGATCTGCACTGTCCACATTTTAGTATTACAAATCAAATCAGCATTCAGCCTAAGCTGAATACATATTTCTGGAGACACATCAGAAAGAACCCCGAGGATTAGTCCTAACACAAAAGGATGAGGGAGTTGCCTGCTGTCATCCTGCCAGTTTTGCAGAACAGAAGAGTTAGCAAATGAGGCATGAAAAGATGTGAGCAAAGAAACTCATACCTGCCAAAAATGCAGCAATATCAGGTGTGCAAGAAAATTACAGTAAGTAGTATCAGGCCCAATCACAAGAACTGCTGACCAGCTCAAAGTCCTTTTGGCCTCAGCTGGAAATACTTAGCACCCTTAAGGCTAGTTAAACTTATAAGCCATCCTAATTTAATGTTATAAATTAAATTTGAATATTCAGCACTTAACTTTTTAAGGCTCTAACCTTCAATCTGAATCAACAGTAAGGCACCAGCACTAGCTGAAGCTTTAGCTACATCAAGGAAATCTTCCTGTGTGCCTCCATTTCTATCTGCTACCATAAAGGATACAGTTCTCTCTTTTTTTAATTCCTTATAGTGATAGCAATATCAAATATACCTATCTTACTGCTTTAGCGAAAGCCCAAAAGCTCCTGTTTTGGGCTTTGAAAATCTCTCGTTAATGCAGCTGGTGGCTTTCAGAGTGCAATGGCAAAGGGAAAGCATTATTCAAGTGTGTGGGTGCATGCATACACGTGTGCAGGGCAAGTGAAGAAGAAAGAGGCACACACTCTATATTGTAATTCTTCAAACCCAAATATGGCAACAAACCACATCCACTGCAGATGGACAGTCACGTTATGAAAATACACAGTTGACCCAATGCTACCATGTCTAGCAAGGTGGGCTGACAGGTTTCATATGGCAAAGGCTACCTCTGGGGGAGGGGGAAAGCTGAGGTGGGGATGAGGAGTTTCACACCTGCCTGGAGATACCTTAAACGTCACTTTAATTAATCCGATACATAAGATTCAACAAAAAAATAGGGAAAATAAATTAACTGAAGAACAAAAGGCTTAACTTACTGAGTAAGACCCCACTTTAAGAGGTTTCCCCACCTTCCCTGCTGTAAAGCACTTCTGAAAAATTCAGCCACTGAGCTACAGCTTTTCTTGACCTTTTCGCTGAAAGAGAGCAGTGTAAAAACAGGAAAGAGCTAAAATGATATGCAATAAAGATGCTTCATGTTAGGAAAGACTTTTAAGTCACTGTTGCAAATTCACTCTGTGTCAGATTTGCCAATATAATGCTTACTAAAGACTATCTATTAACAGCACCAGCAGTCAAAGCGAGCGTATTGTCTCTCAGCTGTTGCAGCAACGCCGTACGCACCATACGATGCAGCTATGTAGCATTTGCATCTGTTGCTAGTTTTCCACAGCCAAAAGCTCACTTCATGTTTTATGATTAATTTATAATGCTCTGAGCCCCAAGGAGATTTACTCTTCTGATTGCCCTTTTCTTAACAATAACGCAAATAAACATGGAAATAAATCTATTGTCTGAGGAACCCTTCCACTAATTTTGTTCTTTGATGGTTTGGTTGTTTTAGTATAGCTAGGAATCAAGAGTAAAGTGGATCGTAGCTTAATATAGAGTGTGCTTAATCTTCCCTTTGCATAATGCTGGTACACTATGGCCCAAATACCAGAGATTTATTTGATGTGTACATGCTTTCAAGCATTAGTAAACAAGTTGCAGCCCATTATGAAAGAAGAGCAGATCCAAACAGTTGTGAAGCTCTTTATGTACTAGATTGACACTGGCAGTGCAATATACTTACATTTGCATGTGTACTACCTTTATAATTTTGGAGACTGTTTTACCAAGAAATATAATTTTTTAAAATATGACTAAAAATATGGCTGAGATCACTTCCTGTGTCCTGATACACTATTGTCTGAAGCATGACAGAATTGGCAGAGAGAGAGGCAGTCTTCTTTTTCTCTTTTTCTTTCTTTAATTGATTTTATTCCTCATAACATAGCCAAAAAGAGGAAAAACATATACTAGAGCCTCACAAATGTATAGACATATTAATTCCCATGAAAAAACAAAAAGCTTCTCTCACTTTTCATTTCTTATTCTTCCATTACTTTAAAGAATATGCTACAGAACATACAGAAGTACTCTACCAAATATCACAGATTTTTTTACTTTACTAGACCTATCAAATAAATTATTATCCTACATCTGTAACTAAAACATTTTTCTTGTTGTTCATGTACTAATTAAAACAAATTGGTCCTTTAGATGCCGGTCGTATGAGCAAAATATTAACTTAAATAAAAATTATTTTTAATAATGAAGTTTCAAGCAACCGGACAGTGGAAGCACTTAAGTGCACAAAAGTTACTTACATGTGGCAGTGCCCCTGGATAAGAGACCCAGTGTGAGTCTACAGTATTTTAACACACGCAGGCAAAACCACCCAAGCTGTACTGTTAGGTATCAATAAGCCATTCTCACAACACGGCACATTTTTCCTACCTAGTAGAAGAAACATGATCCCACGCTCAGGCACTAGCTTTAGAGGACAGTACCTAACCCCTTGCCCTCTCACATACATACATGATTTTCAGCAATTCTCCCAGGGTTTATACTACACTCACTGACCCCCCCACATAGGCTACAACTGGACATCATCAGTCATTTGCCGTCCCTGGCCTAGATTTTATCCTGTTCTGTGCTGAACACTAACTTGAGATGACTCAGGAACAGTTGTCTCTGTTTTTTCCCCCCATAATAAATTAAGCAGCTATGACAGAGGTAGAGAGAAAAGTGAGGGCTGGAGGGGGAAAGACCTTTCAGACAGCAATTCAAAAATCTCATCACAGAAAACCTACACTCCTGGAGCAAGCTCTCCAGATGAAGCCTCAAATCTTGGTGGCAACTATCAAATGGACGTAAAAGTATACGCCTGTGAAGGAGGTGCTGTGAGAACAAACACATCAGTAACTGAGAGACGCCAGGATACCACAAAAAAGTAACACAGTAAGAAGAAAGGATGCCAGTGTCTCAGATAAGCAGTTATGGCCATGTTTACTTAAACTGTTCTGCTGAGTTGTTCCCATTTCAGGCAGAAAACTTTGATTTAAGGAAGAAACTTGAAGTTCTGTCTTCGTTTTTTTTTTCCTTCAAAGCATGAAAGAACTTCCTTTTTCAAAAGCAAATTAACAAAGTTTACGTCCAAGCCCTCTCAGTCCCAAAAATCTCAAATCTGAACTCTATTAAAAGCAGCAGTTAGTGCAGCCAAATGTTCCAACAATACATTTAATAGCCTATAATATTTCTAATGCCCTAGTGCCTAAAGTCTATGATCTGGAAAACCAGCCAAGCACACCCACCCAAGAGCAATGACTGCTACAGGGAAGACTCTTATCTCCCTTGGCTATGGCCCTCTGCTACCGCTGGCATGACCAGAACAGGGACTCTCTAGCTGCAGAGGGCAGGCGCACAGACCACCTCTCTGGCAGGAGGAAGCCTGAAGCAAGGGGGCAAATTAAAAATGAAAGTTGTGCCAAGCATGTAAGCATGAGCTACTCTTTCAAACTTCAGGTCCTGCAGTTTTATGGGTGTGTTTTATTATTTGATTTTATTGGACCCTCCTTCTTGTAGCCTACTGCTTCCCTCATATCACTTAGGGTTCCTCCCATTCGTTCCTACTTCACATCCTTCAGGCTGGAAGATTTCTCAGATCACCTCCCCAGTTCCAACTACTAATAAACTCAATGGAAAAACTCCCTTGACGCCAGTGGGGACCAGAGTAGGCATTTGCCCCGAGCTCAGGTATGAGCATCCTGCACACCCAGCAGTACTTCACCGTAGTTGGCCTAAAGGATGCTTGGGAAAAGCATTTTGATGCAGATTTCACATTTTCTGGTCGTGACACTGGAAAATACAGTTCATGCTGTCTCCTGACAAAAAGCCACACCGCATGTTCTTCTACATAAGATGTTGTTGTGGTTTAACCCTAGCCAGCAACTAAGCACCACACAGCCACTTGCTCACTCCCTCCCGGTGGGATGGGGGAGAGAATTGGAAAAAAGGTAAAACTCATGGGTTGAGATACAGACAGTTTAATAAGTAAAGCCGCGCGCACAAGCAAAGCAAAACAAGGAATTCCTTCACTACTTCCCATGGGCAGGCAGGTGTTCAGCTATCTCCAGGAAAGCAGGGCTCCATCACGCGTAATGGTGACTTGGGAAGACAAAACGCCATCACTCCAAATGTACCCCCCTTCCTCCTTCTTCCCTCAGCTTTATACGCTGAGCATGGCGTCACATGGTATGGAATATCCCTTTGGTCACTCGGGGTCAGCTGTCCCAGCTGTGTCCCCTCCCAAYTTCTTGTGCACCCCCAGCCTCCTCACTGGTGGGGTGGTGTGAGGGGCAGAAAAGGCCTTGACTCTGTGGAAGCACTGCTCAGCAATAACGAAAACATCTCTGTATTATCAACACTGGGTTTAGCACAAATCCAAAACATACCACCATACTAGCTACTATGAAGAAAATTAACTCTATCCCAGGCAAAACCAGCACAGGCATACATGTAGGAAAGTAAAAATATCTCTTCTAGTAAGTTACACAAAGCAGAAACAGCCTCCTGGTAGTATTACAGCTGACTGGAAGCTAAAATGATACTAATTACACAGTTCACTTGAACTCCAGCAAGGCTCCATGAGTCCTAGCTGTCCTAGCACAAAGAACACTGCCTGAGCGAACCCACCGGCGGGCACCTCCCTGCCACCACGCGTGAGCAAGGCCCACCAAAGCACCAGGGGAACACAGCTAGGAAGGGCAGGCAGCCTTCCTGCCTGCCCCGTGGGCACAAGCTGCTGCTCCTCCTCTGTCGCCCTGCACCATGGCACCAACGGGCATGGGACAGGAGCAAGGCTGTCCCCATCCGAGCGAGAATTTACTCCCATATGCGGCACAACTCTGTGCTCCATCTCAGACTTTTCTAAGCATCAAACCTCCCGCTGAAGAGCATTTTCCACTCTCTTGCCAGCCTGACTGTTCAAGATTAAGCAAAGTTGCAGATGACTCCGCAGCTTGTTCCACGTTACCATGCCAGTGGGTTGCTGTGAATTCGCGACAAAGCGAGAGAGGCAGCACACTCAGATACGAACGAGGCTGAACTTTCAAGACTGGTTTCTCCTTTTTGGGGCCCATCTACCAGGGGGTGCAGTGGAATTTTTAAAAAGCTGACAGAGATAGCGCAAAAAAGGAAAAAAAGAATTATTTGCATAACATCTAAATAATGAAATGAGGGCTTTTTCACTTCCACACTTCAGTATCTCAAAAATGGCCAGGGGACTATTATCATTTTCTACATGGTCTGACGAATGGACGGATTCCCACAAACACTGACAGTAACAGTTTATTTCCTTTCATAACGAAAACAAGCAGAAAATATTTTACTCCAAAGGATGATTTTTCCAGCAAACTCTCAAGTTCTCTGGAAACAGCCATAACTACAACACTGCTTGCAGAATGTTTGGTAACTTTACAGATGATGTTGTATGTCAAACATTAATTTTTAAATAAATTCACTAAGCTACCCTACCGTGTTTTCAAAGTCACCCAGTTTAATTACTTTATTAGATCAGTAAAGAATTTTGGATATCAAAAAGCTGCACATATATTCAAAGAGAAAGACAGAGATATCAATTGACTGAAAAGGTACAGGAAAGAAACAGGAGAAATGACGTGAAAAGAAAAAAAATATAATTAATAATCTACAAAACAATCAGCACACCAAAAAGATAACTTCATGATCTCACTTCACCTGTGGAAAGGCTGAGCAGGCTTTCAATCTTTTTCCATTTCCAAGCTCCCTAAGGTTTTCCCAGTAAAAGTGAAGCCCTCCACAGAGCRACTGGGCGCCAGCTGACAGCCAGCTTGCTTTCCTGAGTGACTGCTCTTCAGAGGCAGGCTCTCAGTCAACGGGTTCACAGACCACAGTCACTGGTCACTATTGCCACCACAGAGTACAAACTAAAAACCACTGTTACATTGCAAACCAATTAACCAACGTAACCAACAACGCTTTGCAGTATGCAACCTCCACTGAAGACTGCAACGGTGTGTTCTTTCCCCGCAGTTATGCACGCGCAGTGCAGCACTGTTGTATCCATGATACCATGTTGCATCCAGTTACCCCAAAGGGGCAACATTCCTAAAGGATGGAAAAATTTGGGTTGTAGACATTATGCAACGTTTGGGGTGTATTTAAACAAACTCCAGGCTTAGCAATTAATTGCCTTAATATTTTCTGGGTATCCTGAAACTTCACAGAAGGTGTGCAGGCTTGGAGGCAGCCCCCACATGCCTCATCCCTCTTTCTACCCCATGCCCCAGCTGCACCACCGGCATTGGGCACCCACAAGCGCACACCTGGGATAAACCTGACCCTGAAGCAGCAAGGAGCAGCAGAAAAACCCCTGTGAGGAGCAGCCGCTGCTCTGGAGCGGCGGGAGCGCCGAGCACAGCGTGGTCCCGCAAGCAGGGAGTGCCTCGCCGCACGCCCACACGCCACCGCTCCAGGAAACGCAGCGGGGCTGGCGTTCAGAAAGGCAGGCAGGGCAGGGGAAGCGGCCAGCCTTGAGCGCACACCCACAGGCGCTCGGGGAGATGCGGGTGGTAGTGTTAGCCTGGGAGCCCTGCGGCCAGGGGCAAGCCCAGGGCCCTCCCTGACCCCAGAGGCTTCAGGAGAGGCTCAGCAGGCCTCACCACCAGCATCTCCCCTACCTGGGAAAGAGGGAGTTCAYGGAAAAGCCATGGATATTATCTGAGGGCTAACGGGTGCTCACTGCAAACATGGTGGAGCTTGCTCAAGGGTGGAGTGGGGGCAGGAAACACCCCCGCCCTGCAGCCCCCTGGGAAGTCAAATGCCCAAAATGTGGACGACTTGCTTAAGGCGGGGGGCGGGGGGGGACGGGACACACGGATTAATCTCTAAAGCTAGTGGGATACCTACAGGAGTAAGATACAAGTATAACAAATGCATTTCTATTTAGTGCTCTTTATCACGCAAAAATCCCACAAGCACCATACAAAAAACTAATCAGCCTCACCGAAACGCAACAGCAAAGGGCGGGCAGGGGCAGATGGGAAAATGAAAATCTGGCTGCCTGCCCCCAGGCAGTTCCCCATCCCTCAACAGCACACAGGCAGGCGAGGCCCCAGTTCTCACAGTTTCAGGTGCAAGACGCCTAGCACTCCCATAACCCACCCCCCCAGGTCTCCAAAACGTCCACCCGGGAAGGACAGACACCAGTCTGCTCTCCCAGGGTTTGAACCCCTACTCCCAAGGGTTCACGTGCAACAGGTAGCTCTGACCAGAGCCATGAGCAATTTTTTTCTCCCTGCCCAACTGATGCCAGGTGAAGTATCTCCAGATTAAACTAAATTAGGCTGTGATTTTGCATGCACCTGTCCCTAGCTATCACTTTTTCTAAAAGGCAGGGTAATAAACTGCATTCGGGGAGGCAGGGCATTCGACTAACAGGATTCAGTACTTTACACATACTAATGAACAGGACAGCAATAATGTTAAGAAAACTTTCTGGGTCACTGTCCTGATTGTAAGGTTTTAAAATCACTAGCTGGGAAACCCACTCCCCAGCTGGCTAATGATCCAGCTTTGAAAGCAAATATTTAATAATTACTTAGTAGAGGGAAGTTGTGGACAGTTACACCTCAGGGTATTTCCAGAAATGACAAGTATTTTAAAATGCAAATTCACAAATTCTGCAAATTCTACAGCATACGTAATTTGAATATCTAGTGTACATCCTGGCCACATACCATATTGCTAGCAAATACCACAGTGCAAACAGTTTTTCCAAGACTACATATATCCCCAGTGACACATTAGAATGTAATTTTTAAAAATAATACAAAGATAAAAGCATGTTGTATATGGCATGCTTTGGAGCACTTACCATATGCTCTGTCAATAATCTATGGATTAATAGGGCCCTGATGTACAATAACACGTTGGCCACTCACAGCTCCRTGGAAGATTATTCCATTCACCATGAAAATTAGCTGAGGATTAGGCATATGTCACAATTTTTCATTCATATTTTTAACTTGGTCAGCTCTAAGATACTACTGTTGGGGTTTAGGGGGTTTTTATTATTCTTATTCTTTAAAGGTCTGATCCTAATTCCATTAATTTGCACTAACATCAAGGGAGCAGGTTCAGGCACTAAATCAGAAGATTAATGTTATCTTAACAATTTACTTCTGCAAAGCTATACTAGAGCATTAAAAAAAAAAAAAAAAAAAAAAGAAAGATTCATTTAACCTATTATCCTACCACTGACAATAGATGTAGCTGATACTTTGGGAAACAGTTGAATACATAGAACAAGTATAGGACATAAAAAAAGTAACTTGTTTCAGCATGATTACTCCCAGTTTGGGCTGTGTTTCTGGGCAGTTCAAAATCAAGATGCTTTTCTAAATCTTGGTGTTAGGAACAGGAAGTAAAATAGATCTATATAATGATCTGCAACAGCAACCCATCTTGTAACAGGCCAAAGTCTCCTGAGTATTTTATTTTCTTGGTTTTTATTTAGAACAGAGGTCTGGATAGTCGGGTGAATAGCTGGCCACAAAATAAAATGTCATTTACGAGTTACAACCCTAACCTAAGGTGTGGGAGATTCACCTTCCACTCTTTGTAGCTCTAGAGGCTCCCCATACAGCCATCAGCATTTGTGCCTGGGCAAAATGACTTCAAAATAATAACAAACTGGAACGTTTCCAGGACATTTTCCATCTACTCTGTACATGCTGTGAATCACCTTATAAACAGCACAGCCCTGGAGAGTAAGATCTCCATGTGTTACTATCTTGTCCACATCTCCTTAGTGAAAATAAGATTGTCCGCAACGAATTCAACAACTCGGGCAGGCTAAAACACCACTGACATCACTCGGGGGTCAAAAGTCTGCCCAGTTTGTATATGTGCAGAGGCAGCAGGGGGGATTTGCATTTCTTAATAAAAGTGCTGTCGTTTCACCCTTTGGACAGAAACGCTGACGATTGCCAGGGATCCAGAATTCCCCAACATCCCCCTGCAAAAGGTACCTCAGAGGGGTTGTTTCCGTGCAGGTTGCCACCGCTGAGACACAAAGGCATTGCAACGGTTCTAGCGACGGGCTCGATTTCTCCTCCTACTTACAGTGGGTAACACATGGCTGAAGGGAGCTGGTTACACTTGGCGAAGCAGAATGGTGCAACTTTGGCATAAACATGTTGCAGCACCTACAACTATGAGTATATACATATTTCAAAAGGTAAACTGTATTTTGGTTTTGTTTGTTTGTTTTTTAAATACCTACCTATCTTTCTAAATTGTCTGGTAAGCAGTTTGTGCAGAGAGGAGTATTATACAGTGCAAAAGTATGCTAAAATTGCATTTGCATTCTAAAGATAAAAGTTACCCAGTAATCACATCAGAAAATAAGAGTCTGAAAGTGCAAGATATATTTTTGAAGGGAAAAAGAAGTCACAAGTACCAAAACACCTTCAGAAAGGAGGCTGACAAACTTTTCCTTCCTGTTCCCAAAAGAAGAAAACTCCTTTAACTAGCTTGCACATAGCTAAACAGCTAGAATCAAACTGGCGCAACCTACACCGGCAGTACGAAGCCAAAAATGTGCTCTACATACTCTGTGATAAGGAATTTTGGAAAGCAATGTACTTATCAGCACTATCACCAGCTAAGTGACTTACCAAATAATCTACATAACAAAATTGCCAAAAGCTATCAAAAGATTTATCAACAGTGGGGTAACATCCACAACAACACTGCACTACACAGAGCGACAGTACAGAAATATTCCTGTTCCTCACATGGGCTTGGATTTGGCTGGCCTCTTCTGTTTGCAGAGTACAGTATCATTAGTAATTTTCACCAGTCTCCATCTTTATTTTGCATCCTCTTTGGGGGAAGTTTGTTATACTGTGAATGCAAAGAGGCAATGGTCCTTGGGCTCCCATCACATAGGTAGGCTGCAACTTACTGTGTATTTGTATGTGAAGTGCTGTATTCTCCTTCTGATCTCACCACACGTTTTTATAAAAACCAGGCAACTGAACTTACAGTGAGGGATTGTGCACACACTCATCTGCACACAGACGTGGGGAGAGCAAGCTTGCTTGTTAAAAAAAAAAAAAAAAAAAAAAAAAAAAAAAAAAAAAAAAAAAAAAAAAAAAAAGAATAAATAAAAAAAAAAAAAAAAAAAAAAAAAAAAAAAGGGAAAGTCAGCCCTACTTTACACTTAGAAAAGAAAGGTCTCTCTTTATTAAAGTAACCCGTAGCCAAATCTTGACGTTACAGAAGATAACTTACAATACATCTCAGGCAAGTTTGACAATGGACAGTAAAGACTCTACATCCCCATRTGCCTTTTCTTGAACCCACCTACACACATGTATTTGTCCAAGTGAATCCAAAACACTTTGTAGCCCTGTGCTATCAACCTTTTTGAGACAGTCTTCATCAAATAGCAAATGGGGGAGGAGGGGGGAAGACAGAAATTACAGAAAAACATCTCTCTGCTTCCAACTTTACCTCTATAGGGATATTCCCAAAACTGGATATAAAATGTCCAATCCTGAAAGGTAATTTTGCCCCAGTTTTCATAAGGCATTTTTTCAACCTATCTGAAGGGCTTTAAAACTTTTCTGTCTTTATCTGATCAAAATGTTGTCCTTCCTCCTGCAGTCCTGGCATTCTTTGTGGTGAGACTGTTTCAGTATCAATATTAATAGTCAAATGTCAAGTTTGTGACACTACATTTCCTGTACTATTTAAAGCATTCAGAACAATCATTATCCGTGAAATATTAAACAGTAAATTTTTGCTACCTGCTTACAATTTCAGCAGCCCTAGCTGTGACAGAATAGCACTTACACCAGTCACATGCAATTTTACATAGAGATGTATTGTTCAGCTTTTCTAGCAGTACTCATACATTTCCCCAAATTGGCTTTTGTTGTTTTTAGCAAAGCTACACATTTATTCTTTTTCTGGATCGCAACTGAGCCCTGAATATCAACTGAATTTATAGTATTTAGTATTTCAGTCTTTTGTTCCACATATATTCCCCAACTGATAGCAACTTTAACATCTAGTGAGCCACTGAGCTTTTTTTTTTTTTTTTTAAATATTTATGGAATAGTAATTCTTTCCTTTATCATTTCTACTGCTCTTAAAAAAAAGAATCTTTCATTTTTGCTTTTTTTTTTTCCTGTTTCAGTATTTAGTTGAGTCTTTTTCTTTTGTAATTATCTAGACTGTGGTTACATATCTTTGGCTATAAGGGGTATTTTTATCATAACATGTAGGTGTCTTTAAAAGCAACATACATTAGAGCTGCGTAGCTGAAAATGCACTGAACTGCCACTCCTTCCTACTAAGCTGCCAAAGTTTTGGAGAAGCTTTCATATAATAGTTCAAACTGAAAATAATGAATGCCTATTCCAGTATACAGAAAGGTGCATGTTAATTAGATAGATACCTTTTTCTCCTTGTCACAGCACAGCTTTATGAGGAATGCACAAAAACTACATCACGCCTTCCATTAACAGACAACACTACAAGCTACAGACCAAAATGAAATATCCCAAATAACTCAAGGAAAGCTTTATTTTCAGTGTAGGGCTTGATCATGCTATCATGTACAGTATCATTGTACAGGTCAGTTATTTCCACTGTTCTCCCCTCTGAAACTGGAGGCTGACTTCAGGACATGCACACTTCTTTCAGTCTTAATTAACTTCACTCCAAATTTGAGCCAAAGGGGTCTGATCCTAACCCTCCAAAAGTCAACAGGAGGAACGCCAGTGGGAACAGGGCCTAGAACAACATGTCTACAGTAGTCAACAACTCTGAGTTATATAAATACTTGTTAATATCTCTATACTGACTGGTCATCAACATTTCCATTATAAACCTTGTCTGTATGTTGGATGCTATCCACACTTCTCTCCAGCCAGCTGAAAGGAATTGTTTTTGAGTGATACAAGGCACCTCCCTCTCCTCTGGAGACCTGCAGAAACTAACAGAACCCTCATTTTTCACACAAATCAACAGGATCCTACCATCTTAGGCTGAAATCCAGTTTACCTGCTTTGCTACAATGTRCTTTTGCAGGGTCATAAAAGGAAGCTTTGGTTTTGTTTCAGGAAATCAAGGGCTACCAGCTTTTTCATGTAGCATGTCATGACGTGAAATAATCAGGGCTCGAAATGTAACAACAATGTTTAAACAACAGCTCATGAATAATGTGCCCTGCAATTCTTCATCATTCTGTTTACACTGCATTCAGAGTTATAAATGAAGTAATAAACAGCAAAATCCAGTCTGCCAAAATAAGGAGCCTGTCACAAATGCTTTTTAAAAAATGGCAGGGGTAATACTAACATCACAACCCATATTCTTCCCACTTCAATCAGCGAAACTATCCTTCAATTTGATCTCCTGTTGCACTCAGAAGTACGGCTATGTTTGTCTACAGAACCAACGCACTATTATAGCTGAACTGATTATTTTAAAGTGTTTGAAGTAACTTGAGCATGACAGAAGACACAGAAAAACAAATTCCATTCGACAATGTGCAATTCATACTAATGTTAATTAATTCACATTCGTAACATAAGCTGAAGCTGTTCAAAAAAACCCATTATGGCATATTCTGAGAACAAGTACTAGGAGCAAAACACAAAACTTGAGTTAGTCTAACCAACGTACCAACACAACTTTATACATCTTTCCAAAATGAGCCCGAGGCTTCCTTCTCCTTCCTGCTCCTGGAGGGATGCCAGTATTAGGCCCACCAAACTGTTTGATCAAGAATCAGCTCTAGAAGTAGTTCTCCTTCTTTCTGCAGAAACCAGTTGTTAAGAGGGCCAATATTAACAGTTTTCAGCAGTGATGYAGGCAAAATGTGAGTGGAACTGCTTCGTAGCCTAGTTGAGAGGTCTAGCTGAAGGAACAGGGCATACATGTTGCCCCCAACTTTTACAGTAAAATATGATCATTCCTTCTCTTGCCCTTCCAGGAGTCCTATGCATCTACTCATTCATCTTCAGGCCTCCCTGGGCGCCTGGAAGCCAAACCACGCGATGGACAGGCATTTGCAAAATGGTCCTACCACTGCCCTGAATTTCCAACCACTCGCCCACGTAAGATATAATCCTGCTGAGGAAAACTTGCTCTGAGACCCCGGAGCACCCCGTTCTGCAGAAGCTGGGCCAGAAACAGCATGACGGACACCAGTAACATGGCATTAGCTAGGTGAGGTGAGCCCTACATGGAGGCTCGTCGCAGGCTCTTTCTCTGGGGCAGAAGCTTCTCAGTGTTTTATCTGCAGTACCAACACGCAGAGTTTATACACTTACATTGAGAGGTGAACAGCTTTGCTCTCAGTAGTAACCAAAATTTCTTTTGAAGTTCTGAACCGATTAAGAGATGACCCAGGTCAGTATTCACACATCGCACACCACAGCCTCTCTCAAACACAAGAAGGAGAAAAAAAAAAAAAAAACACCAACAAAAAGCCCAGCTACAGAGTAAAGCCCACTTACACACACCACAAAAGCTCTTATTTTCCATGCCCGTCCAAGAACACAAATTGTCTGAAGACTGAATACCAGCTCTCCACAAAGGACCTCTGAGCCCATCGGAGCGTCCCAGCTCCCTGCCAGCCTGCCGGCTCCAAACAACCAGGCACTTGCACATAACAAAACTGCCCTCAACCTGCTACAGCAACACACTTAGCATCCAGACGTCAGCTTCTTTTCATTGCATGCCTACTTGTTCAGGTTTCTCTAAAAAATACACACGAAAACTTCACTAGTAAGAAGGGAAATCAGTGGCTACAACTGCAAAGCACCGTGTTGCTAGCCAGAGACGAAGAGCACACAATCCGATGCTGAATGACTGCCAGCAAGGAGGAGTCGCAGCTTAAGGCCTCAAAACTACTTGGAAAGCTGTTGCCTGGCTGATTACATCCCCATTGAAAGGGTAAGGCTTCAGAGCAGTGCGCGCAGCAGATTAGACGCATGGCTCCCAGGCACAGCCAGCAGAAGCTGCAGATCTGAGCCRCCACACGTACCCTGCAAATACACCCTGGCGCGTACTCGCACTGTAACGTGCCTCTGAGCTCCATGGTTATGAAAATAATAGCAGCATCAGTGAAACTGTAGTCCATGGGCAGTGACCACAACACATGCTAAACTCCCTCTGAAATGAACTGGTCCGTAAGAAATTTTAAAAACCAAGTGAAGGATGTGGTAAAACTCCTATCAAAAAAATAGTAAGGGCAGTGTCTCTTTGAAAAAAAGGGACAATTTGGCATTTGCAGTGTGTACAAGATGTCTTCATACACTTTCCTGATTCCTTGCCAGTAACTATTCAAAAAAGACCACTTAACAAGCAAACAGGTCTTCAGCACAACAAATAATAAAAAAGAGAGCAAAGCTTGTGCTATTTAAATATCATGAAACATTCTGCTAATCATGCACAGATGGAAGTACAGACGCTTCTGCCAGACGCCTTGTTCAGAAACTTTGCTCTATTTTTAATTATTTGATGCACAGAGGACCTGTTTGCTGATTAAGAGGGCACCGCCTTTAAGAGGACTCCATCAATATGGAGTCTAGTCTTGTTTTTAATGGAGGATTTTAAAAGTAGTAACTCATACCTCCGAGCTCCCTGCACCAATTTTTATAATCTTATAAGCATGTGGTTGGTTTTTTTTCAGATGCTTCTCTCACCTTGCAAAACTGTCTACGTATGGGAAAAGTGAAAATAACTATACTCAAGCTATTGTTAAATACACTGAGTAAATCCATTTGGAAAATGTGTGTTTTCCTCTAATATCCTTTAGTTTGTATCTTTTTTGGTGTTGCTTATAACAAGAAGGGGTATCAATTTTCAGAAAAAAGCATTATTTTTGACAGTTTTCCATTCAGTCAAAAGCCTAGTTTTTTGAGGAAACGTATCGTCTCCAAAATTATCAACCAAAATACTTATTAAATCGGGGTTTTTTTTGTTTTTAAATCTACTATAACCACATTATATCCCAATAGTCAGTTCTTGGCAAAAACACAGTGATACACAAAAAAAAACCTCACATTTTTTCACTTCATACCTTCTGTGAACTTCACTCATTCAGCAGGTACTTCATTCCTGTACTTCTCCATAGCAGTCCAGGAATTTTTCCCTCACCAAAGAGCCTCACTCAAAATGCATACCATGTTCAATTTCTTTTCTTTTTCTGAATGAAGTGCTTTTCAAACATTCTTTTTTGGTTTAGCTTACATTTTATCTTGAAAGTTTTGCAACCTGTTACTACAGAACTTTTTGCCACTGGAGCAGAGTCACGGTATGAGAATGACTGGAAGCCGAGGGAAAACTGCCCAAGCTGTTACTTTTGTCCCACCAGTATGACAAGTGAAAATTGTATTATATTTTTAAAGCTTGCTAACGTTAACAATTTGAAATGCTGCTATTAACACAGTAGAAGAATTCTTTGATTAGCAGACCATATTATATGATAATAAAGTAACAGTAACCCCATTATCTTATAAACAAATGACCCAAAGGGGGTGGCTCCCGGCTCATGCTCAGGTACAGAAAAAACAACTGCATGATTTTTTTTTTTTTTTTAACAAACAAATACATGCAACTGATTTGTTAGACACCAGCTGACAAGCCTGAAAAGCAAGACGCCTGCTGAAGAGACACTGCAGCTGGAAGCTAGGGAAGACTGGCGGGGCACGCGGGACTGAAAATCCAATGTTCGGCCAGGGAAACGGGCACCCACAGTGAAGCTTCAGAGAAGAAATAAAGGGGTTTTTCCCATGAGGAGAAGGGGAAGGCTGCATGGAGTGAAAGGCTTGTCCAGGCACATCATCGGGGTTGCAAAGCTCAGAATCCAGCTACGACTAACAAGGAAGGAAGGGAGGTAGATGAAACAACATTCAAATTTGCAGTTCTGCAGAAAATTACTGAGGTATTGAAACCCTCTGAGCAGAAATGGATTTTAGACACACAGAAACACACACAAAAAATCAAGCCGAAGAAAGGGCCAACACACAATCAAAGTATCGTGCAGGTAACAAACCCAGCGAGGGAGCCATACAAGTAGGTCAGATACACAGCAGCGAGAACTGCTGAGCACGGGAGAATCACGGTAGAGAAGAGGGTGAGGAGAAAAATTAATTGGCCAGCAATAGAAGAATAAAGTCTGGGAAAGGTTAAAACGGGACAGAAGGGTGAAAGGGCAAAACACTGCTCGGGCTATATAAAGAAAGATTAGTCTAATTCACCAACACATCCACCTGAAGCATGGGAAGGAAAGAAGACCGATGACACTTGACTGAGGAACAGTTTTCATTCCCTCTTCAGTTGGAGGAAAAGCCTAGTGAATGCTCAACTGCTGTATCTACCAAACTCAACTACCAAACAAGCAGTGTCTGACCAGCAATGCTGACCTGCCAGCAACAGCTCCGAGCCCAGAGGGCCCCGACACACCCCGGAGACCCCAGGCCAGATCCCATGCTCTGTCACACCACATTTACACCCACGTGGTTCTGTTTAAACCATCCAAGTAAGTAACGGAGGTGGGAACCTGACCCCTTATTCCACTGCTGCCTTTGGCTGAGCACCTCAGTGCGACGCAGAACATGCACAGTTCACGTTAAACAAGATAAGGAGCATAAAAACCTGGTTGGTGCAGCACAGGCTGCACAGCACTACTGGTTTCATAGAGACACTCTGGCTGAGCTGTACAAACAGCACCAAACACTGCAGCCAGCCAGCTGACAGCTCAGATGAACGCACTTCATAGCCGAGCTGCACACGTAGCAGAAGTGTGTCTTAGTTTGCATTTCTTCCATTCCATAACAGCCAATGTGACATTCAACAAGTTCGACTCCTTAGGTAACACAGGCATACTTGACTGCTGCTGTTTAACGTATTTCAGACGTTTACTATAAACCTTCTACCCACCTCAATTTTCCTTAGGGCCCTTTCTGGCTGTACTCTAACAGATAACAACATCTGGATAGTAGTGTCATGTAACAAATGTCATACTTCCACTCAGGAATTACTTTAATTCACTTAGTCACTACACACTGTATTCCCCCTGACTCTGCAGCTGAGCTGTGATCAAAATAAACTGGTGGTGACCAATAAATGGTAGGACRTACCCATGCCAGTTCGTATCATTCTCACAGCTGAAGACCGGGCACCAGGACTGAGTTATTCTGTCAGCTTGTGCAAATATGGAACAAAATACAGAGTTTTACTCCTTCTTCGGTCCTTCCGGTATTGTAGTACCACATATATTTTAAGACACTATATAACATACTTGTGCACTATCCAAACAAACACACAGTGCAATTTTAAACTATAGATTACTGGTCCATAACATCCACCATCATCCTCACTCCCCATAAAATAGAACACAGACGCGTTACAGAGACGGCACTGCCGTGTCACTTATCTCCCCACAATTTAATTAATCAACTGTCAAGTTCACAAAGGAAATCACTAGTGATTTCCAAGACTGTGTCATTAACAACAAAAATATCAGGCCASATCACAGCAGAGATCCAAGAAAATTTAGCAAGACTGATAAGTAGGGAACCTGAAACTCATCCCTGATTCAAAGAGGAGACAGACAAGACCTAAGCAAAGAGGTGAAGCAGCTTCTCAGTTCTGCAAACTAGGAGATGCAAAGGCAAAGTGTTTGCCCAGATCCGCCAGTTCATCTTTGGCTATTCCATAAGCAAGTGTTGCTCACCGAGCAGCCATGCTAACACGGCCCAGGGTAGCTGGTGGGGAAAAAGGGAAAGAGAATCCAGAGGAAAAAACACAAAATCTAGGATGTGTTAGTTCTCTCATTTGTAATAAAGTAGGGGGGAAGGTACCATTTCATTTGGGTGTCAGGGAGACAACAGCAGTTGTCAACAGAGAAACCTCCACCGTATGTTAATGAGTTAGTTTTTGTTTGTTTGTTTTAAACCAGATGCTCAAATCTTAAGACATTAGTATGTAATTAAAATCTTGTGTTAACTGAAAGATCATGTTCACGATATTCATATGGTAGTGTTTTACTTGCATAAATATTGATAGAAATACCAGTATCGGTGTGTCTGGGGCCAAACATTTTACTCGAAAGTTCAACCTTAATGACAAGCAACATTGCCTCCCCTTGCTGAGGGAAGAAAATACCCTGGGCCAAATCTGTAGTCCTCAGGCACAATCTCTTCTGAAATCACAGGCAATGCTGCCTGAGTAGAGTCTCAGTCTTTGGCGAAATGCTGCTAAGCCCAAAAAGGAAGGCGAACAGAGGGGTGGTTTGGACAATTCACAGGTCGACAGACCACCTCTGAGCAGGCGGTTGAAGATCAGCCCAAATCACCATCTAATAACTCTTTGGCTGCCTCTGTAGAATGAATATGACACCACGGCTCGGGGTGCAGGTCCCTCCACAACAGCTATAATGGTTTGTAGAAGGATCTGTCAAGGGACAGCTCCCGGGTGTGTAAGAGAACCTTTCAGATCACGGGTGGGGCATTCTGCTCACGGTCATATTTCTTTTCTGATTCTTACGGAGGATTTCTGTTTTCAGCAATGCCTATACAGCACTACCCGAGATACCTTCAGTCATTAAAAAAAATAAATAGGATAAAAAATAAATTTAAAAAATTTGAAAAAATGGTTCAATGACCTTCTGTTGGGTTTTAATTGTTATTTTATTATTCTCCCTACTTACTGCATTTTATAAAATGCAAATTTATCTTTTACCCTCTTGTATCTTTGCTTTTAAAAYGTGACACATTCTGTAGAAGAAAGAAAAAAAAAAAAAAGCAAAATAGAACTTATTTTTGTATTAAAAAGATTTAAAAAATAATCACCCAAGCTACAGCAAACATACAGACAGAAAGTAATTGTGTTCGTATTTGAATTCTGTACTTCAAGCCACCTTTGATCAACTTGATTAATATTCCCTTCAAAAGATTTTAATTGTGTTCATGAAGTACACCAGCTATAAAGTAGATTAATCTGTTCTGAATTCTATGTTTCATAAAATTACTGTTCCTTTGATTGATTTTACAAAAAACACATGTAACTATGTACAAATGCATTTTTTCTCATTGATAAAACAAGCCTGTGACACAGCTTCCAGTACTGGCCAAGAGATACCATTGTGAATATCTAATAAATCAGCAAGCCTGATGATGCAATGTCATGTGAGCTAACATACAAAATACTACACTTCTTATTCAAGTAAAAGAAAAAATAGCCCAATTCTCAGCTTATAGCACCGGCTCAGCTAAAATGCAATTCTTCAGGTATCAGTATCTGTGGGATAATGCCACCAGCTAGTCAAAAGGACTGTAGCTGATCCACAAACCTTCGTCTACCGAAGTCAGTAATAAAATTTTTGATCAAATTCAACAGCATGGTTTCACACGGTTGAATGGTTTCAAATGGTTGAATTTCAGAAACACTGGGTCTGAACAGGACCCATCTGACTCCTGATCTGCAAGAGAGACTCACGTTGACCTTATCAGGACTGCCATGAGCAGGCTGATGTCACTTCACCCCATAAATCCCCTCGCCTGGTGCTGTAGCTAAGCACCGCTGAACTCAGGTACCCTCTAGGAACATTGCGATGTTGTAATTAGCAGTGAGACTTGTAATGCATTCCCCAGCCAGAAACAAGGGTTGCTGTGGCCACTAGAGTAAAAGAATGTGAAAAGGGATTGGGGAAGAATAAAAAAGACAGGTAACAGTTGAGAAAAAACAGTGATAATTTATTTAAGTATCTCACATTAAAACAACACAACAATTACCAGTATCAGCTGAACTGTCAAATAGATATTACAAGAAACAGTGGATTTTTTTAAAGAATAAAATTTCCTTTAAATTGATTATTTCAGTGGAGAGGAGAAATGATACACAGAAGATATCTCTGACACAAGCTTCTGCTTCTTAATGTCTAAATTATGTTAGGTTTTGTTTTGGTTTTTTGGAGAAATGATGTATTTAACATCATGTTTGCAGTGCAGCAGTAATCTAAACCCCTCTTATTTTTTGGCAAATGCTGCACATCACTCACGTTAAGCTTACCATTAACTGTGAACTGTTAACATGTCTTAGTGTGGTTTCAATGTTCCTACAGCAAGGCTAAACAGCACTTAGAAAACAATGATATCCCCAGGCCCGCGCTGTAGTTTCTGAAGCACAGATTAAGCATGGTATCCTGGCTCAACAAGCTCATCACTGTTAAGTAACTCATCACAAAATAAAGAGGGAATTATCAAATGGGAATTGCCAAGTAATTAGTTCTCTGAAGCAGATGACATACAACTGTTAAAGGGAGGGGCTTCCCTGTTAGTCGTATGTCAGAGTAGAGCCTACTAATCTGTAAATAAAAATGCATTACATACAACTAGTACTATGGGGTTTTAACCACTAGTGGTACATGGAGAATAAACTTACAACTTCTTCTAGTGCAATAATCCACTAGGATTTTTTTTTTTTCCCCTCTTGCATACAGTGAATTTTCAAACCATCCTGGATCTACTTGCTGTCAGACTATCTGGGGAAAGCTATGAACATGGCACAGTACCAGGGAAATGATGTGCTCAGGGGCTAAGAAAGAGGAGAAACGCTTTTACTATCATATTAATTTGAAAAATCACTCTCTACTCAGCTACTACACATGGCACTGAAAAGGAACCACACCAATGAGAAAACATTCACTAGCACAGAAACTCCGTGCACAGTAAAGAAGGATTAAGCCTGCTTTTTGTAATTATCCTTCTCCATTAAAGCCTAACTTTCTTTTAAGTAGCTGGCCTCACAGAAATGTTAAATTTACAAAACTACAAGGGCCTTCATGCGTGGGTACTGACAAACAAAAATGTGGTAACAGTCACAACCACGCTCCAATACGAGTGAGAAACACTTCAACATTTGTACTTTTTATAGAGCAAAGAGCGACTCAATAAATCCTTAAGTCAGGTTTTCAGCTACTCTCAAAATGAGTTCATCACTGCTAAGTTGATCAGAAAATAAAGAAGGAATTATCAAACTTGGGGCTTGCCTCCATCACAGTATCTCACCACGAGAAACCCTTCAGCTAACACACTCAAATCCAGATGCTGCCACTTGGGCTGTCAACCAAAAGCATACCCCTGGTATCAAGAGCTAACTTTCAACCAAAAGCATACCCCTGGTATCGAGGCACGGCAAAATCCACCGGCACGTCCCTGCCCAACACACAGAGCCGAGGGAAAGGGCAGGAGGAGGGCATGCACAGATGCTGGGGCTTATACACAACTGCACATCACATCTAGTCATCGCACCGCTTCCAGCCCTTGGCACGTAGAAGTTCTCTGTCTCTCTAATACTTACTCTAACATCTGAAAGCCCATACTTTAAAGTAATGCTAACAAGTTACAGTGCATGTAACAGCAAGTCTCTTACTCCATTTGCAGATAATACCTTTTTAAAACAGAAGTTGGAAGGTGAATCAAACCTCAGGTCTTGGCTTACATTGCATTATGAACATGAGCCTTGTGTTTTTACGTGGACAGATCACTACACACAACTCCATTTACACTTTAGACCGTGTTACAAAACTTTCAATCAGTCAGACACCAGACCTTCAGTATCTGCTGAAGGAACAACAGAGCAAAAACATGAAAGGTCAGGGCTGAGGTGGGGGGGTAGGGCTGAGGGGATGGCAAAGCCTCATTTCTAAGACGTCAGTCTGCACTCACGTCACTTCATTTAATTGACTTTACAGTTACTCACTCACACATGAAACAAACAATTTAAAAAAAAATTATTTCTAATTACTGTCCAATTATACCTAGTTCACATGCCCATTTCACTTGTGCTCTTAATACTTTCAAAATCTCCATCACATACCTTCTTTTAGCCCTACAGCTATTGTAGGCCTTACTAAACAGTATTAGAGGGAAGAAATAAAACCAGCTAGGATAAAAGGACACCAATATGGCAATCAAAAAGCCACTATTGGACACACTAATATAGAGACGGATTAGCTCTTTTTATGTTCACTACAAAGTATTTTAAAAGGACAGATTGTTGTCCATTTACAGAGAGCAGTAGCCACAAGTCTGCATAAAACAGAAATTATGTCTTACGTAAAAAATAAGCCATATTAGGTAGCGTACAGACATACTTATGGAAAATTCAGCAAAAAAAAAGTCTTACAAATGGGCTGTGGCTGTAAACTCAACCCAATACTATAATATGATTAATAGATATCAAGTGACTCAACAGTGGAAAAGATTAAAAAGAACTCTTTAGTTGTTAAAATGTCCAGTGTCTCATGCAAAATCCTCTCAACACAACTGTTAAAAAGAAACCATTGAGTCATTTGCCTACGTGGAAGGAGGCAGTGCACGCTCTGAACAAGTAACAATAACTCTAGGTTTTTTAGAGCAGGCTAAAATTAACTACAGTCATGATTAAAAAAAAAAGAAAAAAAGCTGTATCTCTGTTTATTTATTTTTATTTTATTTTTATTAATCCCAGTGTCCTTATTCAGGCAAGATGCTTAGCAGGCTCGGCAAGAATGCTGCTTGAATTGGAAGGGTAAGCATGCCTGGAGCTCACACACAACAGTAACGTTATTCCCTGAAGCCATGCGATTCCTCACACAAGTAAAGCCATGAACGCATGTGTATGGCCATTACGCCTAAAGTAAGATTTCTGAGACCTGATTTTGGGTGCGTTCAAACACACCCAATGTTCGGTCCCTCTGACAGACTCCATGGTAATAACCCAGCTCTGCCTAAAACGGAGCAGGCCTGTTGCCACCTTCACCCCGAAACAAATGTGAAAGCCGGAAAAGACGACGGGTCTTAGCATGCGATACTCTATCTCGAGCTGTGAAACCTATCTGTGGCTGCTCGCTGCATGGCGCCGGGTCACGTTTCTTTCACGTGTTACTACTGTGAGCTCCTGCCTGTTACATGCAGTGACAGAGAGAACGTTTGTAAGCAGGCAATCTCTACCCCAGTAACTTTTATTTCACTTATTTAGTTTTTCAGTGGGCCTGATTTTGATTGTTCCCTTGAGAAAATGAGAAGTAACTAATGAGGCCAACAGGGGTACCCCGAACTCAGTGACTAAAATGTCCAACAAGAAGAAAAGAAGCCAAACCAAATCTGATCCAAGGTCCACAAAAACAACACTATACCTCAAGCCGCACTGGTACAGAAAAAAGCAGCATAGTACTATATTCCTGTCATGCCTCTGCACCAGACTTAACTAGGTTACTTTTTCTACCCAAAATGTTTGCTTAACATCTAGTATATTCTCTCATGTAATCGCAGGAAATGCCAGATACTAAAATATTCAAGGTGACTTCGCAATACATTGTGGGTAACACAATCTGATTATTCACAGGATTTGACCAATACACTATCAACAATTACTTCTTCTAATTAAGAGATAGAAGCCTTTCCTGTAGTAATAATCTGTAACTCAATACAATTTCATACAACCTAAGCTAATTCTGAAAAAAATGAAATGCTTTGTGGAAACGTTAATGTCGTAACAAAAAGCTTCCTTCTCTTCCATCTCCCAAGTCAATAGCTGCTACCAAGTCAGTTTTCTTCCAGAACTGAAAGATGAGATGTGTCAGTGCACGGGCACTTTGTCTGGTTTTTCACTCTCAAGAAATTCTTACGGCTCCGAAGAGATATAGTGGTTACAATCCACCCCCACCATTCTAGCTCATTTGTAAACCATAACAGGCATGTCTTTGCATGTAACTACTTGCTTAGACAACTTCCCTTTAAAGCACAGCACCCTTCCCCACAGCCACAAGAAAATGTAAATTATGTTCTGCATACTTCTCTATGACATGCTGTATACATTAAAAAGTTATTCTGCAATGGAGACTTTCTGATCAGCCCCTCATAAATAGAACGCTATAGTAATTAAGTTTTCTGGCTATAAACAGAAAAAAAAAATTCCTTTGATTTTCTGCAAGTACCCACTACATTTCATTTTCTTTTCTTTAAAGACACAGGCAATTTTCTTACGACCCTTTATCTTTTTTTTTAAGTATTAGCAGTATTGCCAATCCCAAGCACTCAAAAATCATGTAACAGGTCCAAAAAAACAGGCTGGCTTAATGACAATCAGATTAAAGAAATAAAATAAAAATTTATGTTCTTTTTATTGGCAGCATGATCGTTGAGCCTTGCGACTTGGTTTTTTCAAGGTATTCTCCACAACTATATGGGAAGGAGAGAGAGAGCAGACTGATATATGTGCACTATTACATCCTGTCTGGCTACAGCATTTCAGGGAAAAAAATCAGAAGAATTGAAAACATTCCTCAAACCAGCGTAAAAGACACCCAGGCACATCAGTAGTGACTAGTTATCCTGGGAAGTATCCTTATGCCAGACAAAGTTTAGTGCACAGGAGGAACTCAGGACATGGGAAAAGTCAAGCAGGCTGCAAGCAACAAGAGCCACTGAAAATGTTCATAAAAGCGCAGGAAGGATTTATACAATTGTACGTGTGGCATTTTACAACAAAATCAAAGCCTGTAAACTTTTCCATTCATGCTATCATCTTTTAGTAACTGAATATGCTCTGACCTGAGGTGAGCATAAAACCACTCATCTGGAACCCACTGTCCTGTAAGTCACCGAACTGAGTCACCAGAGTTAATGGAATTTTTCTGACGAGAGTTTCTCAAGGACCTCTACTGCCAGGCAAAGGAAGTACAAACATATCACAGGTAGGTAATTGTACAGACACCAGTAAGGTGTCCACGCTGATTAAAGCCAAGAACAGACAGCGTACACTTGTTAGAGGAAATAAAAAGCGTTATATGCTCACCTTATTGGCAGTGCATATCTGTATGGTGAAGACAAAAATGAAGGTGGTCACTGTCCTGCAGGGGTCAAGAATAAATTCACAGCTTGTATTGCTTGCCCATCTGGCTTGGCCTGCGATGTGACTGTTGATCCAGGAGTTGAGGAGATGGAAATAAAAAGAAACAAAAACACAGTTAAGAGTCAAACAATTTACAGCATGCTACGACATCCCAATGAAGACTGAGAGAGACTGCTTTTACTATTACTCAAGCACAAATAAACTATAGATTTAATCCTGCAGACAGAGCACATACAGTACAGAGCAGAGCCCATTTATTCAAACCGAGTGCTCTTTTCCTAAATGTGATCTTAATGAGGTGAAGAATCATAAGCCAGTTGAGATGACTGTCTTCGCTACCAACAGAACATATTTTATTTGAGGAGGGGCATCATCCAGGAAACATACTGCTGCAACTACTATTAGGTAAAAAATAACCAGCTTTGGGAATGTGACATTACCTTGTGCACTACTTTGTCATTAACGGTGGCATGCTAGAGTCAATGCATATTACTGCAAATTCCCAAATAATATAAACAAAGGAAAACTCTACYAATGTGAATTTTTTTTCTATTTCTGTATTTTTGCTCAGTAAAATTACAAGGAGCCAGCACTGAATTTCTGCTGACATCACATATTAAACAAAATACATTTTGTTTTTTCACTTGGAACCTCACCAAATATTTTTATCACTCTTGGGACAATAAAAGGATTTAGTGGGACCATTTCTCCCTCACTGAGAAGCGTTTTTGTTGTTTCAGTTTATGAGCATACTTACTCGTTCCTATTTATGGAAGGATTTACACACATACTTAACTCTAGATAGGTTCTTTAATCAATCCTCATTCAGCAAAACCCTCACTGGGACGTGTACTAAAGTAACTTTGCAGACTGGGACCAATTCACACACACAGATTTGCATGTGTTGTACAACCATCTCAGACTACAGCTTTGAGGGAAAAAAAAAAAAAACATGAAGCATTACATTCTCAACACATGCACCGAGATCAAAAAGGAATTATGGTCATCGATCCGGTTTTTGTCTTTTTGCAAAAGTCAGGAGTCTGCAAAGTTTCTTACATTTTAAAACATTAGTCATGTATCAGCTCGGCCAAAACCAAGTAAAAATCTTCAACTTCTTTATATAAAGAATGTGAACCACTGAACAAGACTCCAAAATACAGTGCCTTTGTCCAAACACCTATTTATTTATTTATCGCACTTAAGAGTCTTGCATAAAAGTAAAATCAAAGGATGAGGTCAGGATTTTCAGTTTGCAAAGCTTAGGCTATTGAAGTCACTGGAATATAGCACATCATTTCTTTGCAATGAAATATTTACCTGTGCCAAGCCTGTTGTACTTCTGTTTCTCATGCTAATTATATTTTTATTTGTTAAAGCAGAGTTGGTTACAGCATTCTCAGAAGAGACCTACAACTAAATCTGTTATCTGCACCCTGTGAATTGCACACACTGTACCTGTGCAGTCCTCCAAAGCAGCCACGCCATTCACAACCTCTGTGCTTAGCTAAGGCTGTCACGTAGCCTGACTTCTCTCAAGCGGCATCAGCATGAGCTGCCTCACACGCTGGAGTAGGTTAGCAGCCAGCCAGTGCTTCAGACCATCTATGCAGTTCTGACACACATTTCCTTTAGAGCCTGCCATACTTCTTCATTGCATTTCCCCTTCAACTAGTACACCGCAACAAAAGCAGCACACTCTATGAACAATGACAATGATAATCCTGACTGCCATCTACTAAGATGTGCTGTTAAACTTCAGCAAGGGGAAAATTAGGTCTTGATTTTGTTTTACTAGCTACATTACTAAAACAATTATTTTTAAATTTTAATGTTTAAATCCTTAGTTGCTTTTCAGGTGATTGCATTTAAGTGTCTATTTTCTTAATTAACAGGAAACTAGGCCACTGGATCCATTACATAAAAATTTTTGTTAAGTGAAATTCCAGGTCTCTTGTAAATGTCTTTTAAAACAAGACTAGTTTTTTCAACCTTTCTAAGTAAATTCAATCAGGCCAGAAGGGCAAGGGAGAAAAGTTGCACTGTTTATTTTCAAAAAGTCTTTTAACTATGTCTATATGGCCTTTTTGAAAATAATTACTTTCTGATGCTCGCAGTCACACAGGTAGTTTGTCTTACAAAAAAAAAAAAAAAAAAAAATTCTATAAGCAGCATGCAGCACACAAAGGCTCACTCTACAGGAGTCGTCCTGTGCACGATTGTTCCACTCTCTCCAGCCTGTCCTCCTAACAGGCTCCTCTATTTCAAGCCACCTCCTCAATATGGAGGCCCAAAACGGAGGCGGTTGTGCCAAGCAGAGGATATTCTCTCCTAATAAGAAGGGCAAGTTAGTCACAGCACTGAAAAGCTGCACTTCGGCTGTAGGAAACTGCCCACAAACTCCCTGTCCCCTCACCCCTCCGAGGAGAAATGCCTCTGCTCAGCAGGCAGGCTGAGACCTGCAAACTCATCACACTGAACCCAAGACCACCAGCTGCCTGGCACTGCAAGAACTGAACCCACCAACAGGCATTTCTCATTACCTCCTCCAGCTCCGGTGCTTTACCATCAGAGCGATTAAAATATCTATTTTACTGAGATATTTCTGGATTGCATTATGTTCCAGCCTGGTACTACAAACGCTCAGGAGCTGTGGGTGCTGATGATTTCTCATCATCGAGACACAAAATCCTCTGGGCCAAGTTCAATATTAGTGTAAGTGCATGCAAGATTAGTGACTGGAATAAGGGTGTTAACCACTTCTGCAGATGCTTAATGCAGCTCCTTAATCAGGCAAAAATCCTTTTTAAGCCCACAGTGCTTTTTGCCCTAAAAGATATAGAGAAAATAACATGATATGCAGCAGATCACTTTCTGAGCTCTGTTACTCTACTACATGCCTGGATTAAGTCCAATAAGTGGAGTTATTCTAGATATACACCCATGTAAGTGGCTCACAATCCCGTCCCCTGGAGTCACTCCAGATTTATGACATTAGAACAGAGTGCCAAATTTGGTGCCTTTAAAAAAATTATACCTACGTTTGTGAAAAAGTGGCTCAAAAGAGTGGTGTCCAAACACTGGGAATGAAGACAAATATACATTCCTTGGTTAAATACATTTTTAAGAGCAGTATGCAGTTCGAAGCTAATCAGACTGCATATTTTTTCAAGGTATTGCTAACTTTGTGGTAGAAAGCCTCCTGCTCTATGGCTGTAATATTTTGATAAGCACAAATGCAAAAAAGGGGAGGGGGGGGGGGGGCAAAAAAAATACCAATATTGGAAATGAGTTATTTACTGATGAGAAAATAGTTTTTAATAGTATATACTTAGGTTTTTATCAAGAGAAAATGAAGTCAGCTTTCACCTGAAACACAAAAGGGCCTAGACCTTGCTAAGAACTATGAAGAGGCTTAACAAACCTAAGTGATGATAGTAATATCAGGTATCACTGATTTTAATTTTACTGGCCAGAAGGCATAAAGTACAGTACAGTATGTGAGTGGAGAACAACAACCCTGTGGCCTAAAACATGAATGCTGGAATGGGAACTGTCACAAACTCACAAACACCGTTACAGCCACCAAACAGTTAAGCCAGCCAGCAAAAACAAAACAAAACAAAAAAAACCTCCAAAGAAACTTTTATGCAAGCTTTTATAAGCCAAAAGCATTTTAACAAAGTACCACCCCTTTGTTAATTTGCTAATAATAAATGCAAGTGGAACCGACGATTTGGCTAACCCGCTAAGCGTGCCACATACCGTCTCATCTGCCTGACACTACTGTAGGCAAAGAACACCCTTCCCGAGAAGTTCAGCCATTAGGAAACCACCACCGGCATCCTTCAATTTTCAGCGAGCCGGAGGCGGTGGCCGTGCCGGCTGTACACCACCCTCACAGCCCACGCGGGGCTGGCGGTAGCCCGGTGGGTTGCCCACCAGCCGCACACACACCTGAATGGACGGTGAATACCGTCTGTTACCATGGCAGCCTGATCTAATTACATGACTGATCAGGGCTGGAGTAAGCACGCTGAAAGCCTACACCGCTGACATGTCGCTACATGATGAGACAGACAGAAAGACAGACAAGCGAGCGCAGAGGAAAATCTATCGACCTCTGCCTTATGTAAAAAGTGAGGAGATTACAGCTGCCCTTTAAAAAAAAACCTGCTGCCTGTAAAATACCGGGCTGGTTTTACAAACAAATCAGGTGCAATAATGTGCAATTACAACTTACTATTATCTCGCAGCATCGCAAAAATAACTACGGCGTAATATTTTCCCCGGCCATTCTCAATTTCCCTCTCCCTCATTCATAACCTTTGCTCCGTATCATAAAACTGAACCATCTCCATCACCCGAACAGAAATAGATTAACACGAAGCCGAGATTTTCCTTTACAGGAAGGCTTCGTTCGAAACTGAAATTAAAAGTCCTTGACTTCTCGGTGTGTAAGCAGAGTAACTCACTGTGCCTGACCACATCTGACACGTAAAGTAACCATTACTGCATAAAATACATAACCATGAGCATTAAAGGTTAAAGTGTAACCTGTGTTACAAAATATGAATTTCTTTACCATATGAAAGGGAAAAGGTGTCCGGCAAAGGTCGTCTACCTGCATCCTTGCCGATCTGTACACAGAAAACATTTGTAAGGAGGAAGGTTTTACAAACACCGATTTCTTCATCTGGGCGTAACAGGAATGCTTAAAATTTTTCCCCAATTCTATCTGGAGTTCGGGCTCACGGGGGAGAGATGCTGCTCGGAGGAGTCCCTATTACACAGCATACGGTAAACAAAATAAAAATAGCCTGTCGCTCTCGTTATCTACACAGTGCATTATATAACGGGCTTCCGACTTGTTTTCTTTTCTATTATTACTCTTCAGTAATTCTTCCTCTTCAATAACATGTAAATCGCTCCCAATTCTGTCATTTTATTATTATTGCTATTACTATTACAGTAGGAGCTAACGTTTTCCAGCATCCTTTAATTTAGACTTTAATATTCTCAGGAATTGCATTGACGGATTCAGCACCCACAAACATACAAGGGGTCATTTATTTGTTTTCTACCGGTAAATTACGATGCCTCAGGCAAAAAAAAAACACCAACCCAAACCCCCGCAGCCCAACCACCAGCCCGACCCAAGCAAACCCCGAGGCGGAGGCGGGAAGGCGGTAGGTGAGAGGCAGGAGGGCAGCGGCCGCCGCTGGAAGCGAGCGGAGCCCCGGAGCGGCGGCGGGGAACCCCGGCCCCGCTCCCTGCGGGCGCCTCGGGACGCCGCCGGCCAGACCCCGCGGCCGCGGGCAGGCAGCTGGGCGGCGGCCACCCCACTGTCCCCCTCCCTCCGGGCCCTTCCGCCCCGTCCCTCCGCCGGCCATGCCCCTCCCGCCCCCGCTCCCCCGGCCGGCAGTACCGGGTGGCGTCTGCAGCCGGCCTGGGCCCTGAGTGAAGCGGAGCGGGGCTGCTACCGGGCACATCCCAGCCCCAGCGCCGCCTCCTCCGCYGCCGCCGCCGCCTCCTCCTCCTCGCTTCATTCACCCTCCAGCAGCCGCCCAGCCCCGTACTACATACGCCGTGCGGCGGCG